>JH598500.1:0-43181 GCA_000173235.2 Hyaloperonospora arabidopsidis Emoy2 | reverse complement strand
GTGGCAAGGGGGTACCAGAAAAGCGCGATAGCAGCTTGAAAGCATCCATGTTAGGTGAACGCCAATCTGCACATAGTAGACCATCCGTGTCGCTACCATTCGGATTCACACACCAATACACCACACCGCTCACGCCAATGTGTTGCAAGTACTCGACGAATCGATTCTGCCAGGCCCAATCTTTCGCATTCTCACGACATCCTCCCCATTCCCCAATCACCAGCGGTACATCCGACTGCTGCTTCAAGTATCCAAAGTGGCAATCCCACACCGACGGCATATTTTCTGGAAAGTCGTCTGCGTTAAAATACGGTTGCCACGACACTGCTGGACCGTAGGTATGGGGACAATACACGAGACGTTTTGCTACACTGAGATGTAGAGGGTGTAACACTGCAGCCTGGAAGTTCTCTCCCCAGAAACACGGCATCTCGTATCCCGAGTCACAACTGGTCGTCTGTACACCTTGCACAAAAATGAGCCAGTGAGGACACACTGTCAAGACTTTGCCAGCTAATTTCATTGCTGCAAGTCTCCAGTCGGTCGTAACATCGTTTGTGCCCCAAGTCGCGTCCCCATGTGGCTCATTGTTCAAGTCTGCTCCCAGCACGTTCCACTGTCCCGCATATCTCGTTGCCAATGTCGCCCAGACCTTCTCGACCACTTTCTGTGAACAGTCTTGACTGTCATTGTACCACAAATTCAATATACTGCTGCCAAGCTGCATCACGTGAGCATCCAGCAGCACCAGGAGCTCATGACGCTCCAACTCGTGCACCACATGGTCCAACACGTCCAAATACCGCAGCGTTTTGTGTCCTGGAAAAGCCTCTAAAAATGCCACTTCATTGCCCATCTTGGACCGATCAATCTCAATGTTATTGGCAACGGCTGCGACTGCAAAAGGGACGCGAATGAGGTTAAAATGGTGCGAATGGAGTAAAGTGGCTACATCGGCGAGCGTCGTGGACTGTGGACCACCCCAAAGTCCATGCGGAACGCCAATGTCACTTTCCATGCCAAAGTAGCTCGCTCCCTTGATCACAAAAGGTTGGCCATTGAGCCATAGACTGCCATGATGCGCTTCAAAGTGCAGCGATCTGCGACGTGGTGCCATTTAGAACTTTTTGGATACGGTGGTGTTTTTTGTGTATCAGTTGATGAGGTTTTATTTGTCTGCGAAAGAGACGTGTCGCTAAGTTCCTCGATTGAGTGACGTCTTGCAATCTGACTGGTTGGAAAAACTGATGTCAATTTTTAGTACTACGAGCGAACTTAAGTCACCCCGTGAATATCACTACTACTAAGACTGTTACTACTAATATTACTGCTACTATGACGACATTGGAGGCAGATCAGGAGCAGCGGGAAGTCGTTCTTGGTGGGACTGAAGGTGTTAATGAAAAGAACGACGAGGCGGTAGAGGAGGTTACACAGTCGCTTGAGGAAATCCTAGCACTTGGACAAGGGCTGGACGATCAGGACTACAAGGCCGAGCTCGAAGTGCTACAGAATGATCCGAATTCGAATCTGTACTCGGCAGTAACGTTCGAAGAGCTGAATTTGTGCGATTCCAAAATCGTACTTAGTGGATGCTACTATTAATTTTGTATGATGTAAAAAGTAGTAATGTTAGCTATGGATGCTGCTGCTGTGTAGACCAGAACCGCTGCTTAAGGGCGTGTACAACATGAAGTTCGCCAAGCCGTCCAAGATCCAGTCGGTGGCGTTGCCTTTGATCTTGGCTGAGTACGTGGTGTTCATTCATCGTGCCTCTAGAGGAAAAGAACGCAACGCTGTCAACTACTATTTTTCTGACGAAATGATATATCATTTTCTTGCTGCAGTCCACCCGAGAACCTTATTGGTCAGGCACAAAGTGGCAGCGGTAAAACTGCTACTTTTGCGCTGGGGATGCTATACCGAGTGGATGTGAACTTGAAAGCCCCTCAAGCCTTATGTGTAGGTCCCACTCGTGAGCTGGTTCGGCAGATTATGGCTGTGGTGAACGCCATGGGCAAATTCATTGGCGTCGAGACGTTTTTGGCGATCCCAGGCAACGACGTGGCTCGTGGAGAGCGGTTGACAGCCCAAGTGATTGTAGGAACTCCTGGCAAGGTCGAGGGTATGATCAAGAAGAAGCAGCTCGACACGCGCGACGTGAAGATCTTTGTGTTGGACGAGGCCGATGTGATGGTTGCTGAAGATGGTATGCGCGAGCGCTCTGTATCAATCAAGCGACTGATTAAGAACCGAGCTTGTCAGTACCTCCTGTTCTCGGCTACGTACGCTGACGACGTGCGGGAGTTTGCCCAGAAAATGGTGCCGGACCACAACATCATCACAGTCAAGAAGGAGAAGCTCACCCTTGACGGCATCAAGCAGTTCTGGATTGACTGCAAGACTCGTGACAACAAATACCAGGTGCTCTCGGACATTTTTGCCGTCCTGTCGATTGGGAAGTGCGTCATCTTTGTGCAGCAGCGCGAAACGGCCAAGGAGCTGACGCGTCGGATGCGTGAGAAGGGCCACATGGTTGGGATCCTGCATGGTGCTGACATGGCCAAGGAGGTGCGCGATCAAGTCATCGATGAGTTTCGAGCTGGCACGACCAACGTGCTGATCACTACGAATGTGCTTGCTCGTGGTATCGATGTGGCGGGGGTATCCCTTGTCGTGAACTTTGACATCCCGCTTACTCGAGACCAGCGCCCGGATCCCGAAACGTACTTGCACCGTATCGGTCGTACTGGTCGTTTCGGCCGCAAAGGCTGTGCCATCAACTTTGTCTACGACGACAAAAGCAAGCAAGACCTTGCGGATATCGAAGAGCACTATGCGCGGCCAATAATTCAGGCTCCCGCGGACGATATCGAGGAACTCGAGAAGTTGCTGGCTTGGGAGTAAGCTCGTGCTGATAAAAGCGGGTCTTACGCAGAATTCAAGTCGAAAGCTAGCGAAAATCGTCCGAACTTCCGGTCTGCGTGTTTAATGCAGCAAAGTGCCAGAAGCCACGTTTTCCTGCGCAACAATGCTGAGTGAAGAGGCGAAGACCGCGCCGATCCAAGTGGAAAGAAGCAGTAACAAGTCAAACCTTTCTTCGTCTTCTCTACACGCTAAAGAAGTTTAGCTTCCTATCATCACCGCCTGTGACAAACGCCACACTGCTCTTCTCCTCGCCTTGACTCCGCCAGGACAAATCAAGCAACTTGCCTTCATGCGCAGTTATAGTATGCAGCGGAATTGTACTACGCGCATCCCACACCTTGGCCGCGCCGTCATACCCGCCAGACACAAACAAGTGCTCATTAGATGCGCTGTCCGGATGCCAGGCCACTGAGCTCACCCACTCCTTGTGCGATCGGAAGGTGCGCTGTACGATACTTTCACCACTCTGCTGTGCCCGTGGATCCCACAACCGAATGCATTGGTCCGGGTGAGAAGTAAGTACAAGTCCATTGGCGTTCACGCTTAGGTCCGACACGGCGCGGTTGCCAACCAGCGACTGGGAGCAAGACTGGGTGACTAAATCCCATAGACGAACGGTGCGGTCGCTGCCGGCAGATACAACCACGCTGTCGTCATGGTCGGAGTTCTTCGGACTAAACGCCACGCTCGTCACGTAGCTCGTATGACCAACCAGCACGATTTCAGCCTCAAGCTGCTGATAACTCACGGCACTGGAACCACCGGCTATCTTCCTGTGTTTCTTCGTTGGATACTCTTCACACGCTTCTGCTTCGCCTGGCACTTTCCAGACACACACTGTATTATCCCAGCTGCCAGTCACCACACGCTTGCCTGAAGCCTGTACCTGCACTGCATCAACGCTGTTCAAATGGCGAGTGAGCGCTGCAATAGGCGACAGCTTGGCCGAATCGACTGTATACCGCCACAGCTGTGCCAATTGATCCTTGCCGCTACTCGCAACAATATATCCTCCACTCTTGGCAGCATCAAGGGACACACTCACGGCCTTGATCGCTCCGTGGTGAGCTTTGACTGCAGCTTTGCAGTCTCCTTGAGCGTCATAAACACGCAGCACGCCATCATAGCAGCCCGTGACAACGAGATTGTCATCTAGAGCGGCTACAGCACTGACCCAGTCTGGATGGTCGCAGTTCTTTTGCTTTTGAGGCTCTGGCAGCGCTTCCACGTACTCGAGCGTCAAGAGCGTCTCCTCCGACGCGTTGTTCTGGTTCGTCTGCAGGTACTTGTCCAGCGAAGAGCGTAGGAAGAGACCGTCAATGAGAAAATCAAATGGCCGTGGCGTGTCCCCCGTAGCCAATAAGTGGTTCACGACTTGGGATAACCCTCGCCGACTGAGGCGACTTGGCACTGCAAAAGAGGTCTCGGTTACGCGAATTGCCGCATCTTTCGTAACAAATTTTACGCGAATCTATGAGAGGAAAGAGGCACGGGTGAGTATGATTAGGTGTGAAGGTGGTTAGTGCCATTGGGACAGAGAGAGAGCAGAGAGATGGAGGACTAACTTACTTGCGGTCCGTCGTCGTCCATTGGAATGGTGTTTAATTGATAATGACTGGTGGCGAGCTGGAAGTTATAGTGGACCACACCGAATGTAGACGCGCTAATAAGAAAAACACACATGGTGGAAGTGGAGCGTTACGAATTAGCTTTAGGGATTTCTAATAGTTAGAAATGAGGAGACCGTGCCTAAAAATGGTCAGAAAGACACGGTTCACCGCGTGTGTATCTGCAGTGTGCTGTAGAATTGGTCTTGGGCTAGCTTGCGGTGTGGATGATTTGTTCGATTGACTTGCGCTCGAGTGTTGGAAGGCTGAATAGATTCTGTATTGATATTGCTCTTCTGTTGCTACTGATGCGATTAGTTATCTGCTTTCTCCATCTGCCACGCACTTTCCAGCTCTACTGCTAGCCACTCAAACGCATCTTTCCTATCTCTCTCTACACAAGAATGTGAAGACTTGTGCACACGAATCGGCGCGCCTTTTCACGCGCACCGAAATGCCACATGGCCACATGTCTATTTCTAGCACTCCTCCTCGTCGGTGCTTAACACCAACTCCCACTTACCGCGCGTTGTGCCGCATCACCGGCGTCGCTCGCGCCTCGTCCTTCGATCTGCGCCATGTCTGTCGCACGCTCTTCGCCCTTGAGCTGCGCCGTCATCGTCGCCTCTCGCTCGTTGTCATCGAGCTGCGCCGCGCTGCGCCGTCACCGTCGCTTGCGCTTTATCCTTGAGCTGCGGTTGTTACTACGCCAGACTCATCAGGCTGCGCAACGTCGCGAGCTTGATAGCGTCCATGACTTTTTTCATTAAGTCTGCGAGCATAAGATCCGAGCGGACGTGCTGTGCTCAAACGGTGCCGCGGCGCGCGTAGTCCTTGACAAACTTGTGCCGCACGTCGATGTGCTTTTCTTTGCTTGTTGATGCCTCGCCTTCGATCTGGCTAATGAGAGCCTGGATATCCACGTGCAAAGTATTTGGATAACCAGCGCCATGTCAATCTCCATCACCATCTGCCGTAGTTCAATGATCTCGCGCGCGAATTCACTTGCAGCGACGAATTTGGCTTCCACTGTCGATAGTGACACACCGCCTTGCTTCTTCACGGACCAAGACGCCGCCATGCTGTTGAGGAGTACGACTCCTCCTGTGAGCGACTTGCGGTCGGCATTGTCGACCGCGAAGTCAGCGTCGCTGTATGCCGCCAGCTCCAGCGTGTCGCGACTCGTTCGCGCCGGCGCCATGTTGGGGTTAAGCACTGCTGTGCCTTTGAAATACCGTTCGATCCTCTTGTCCAGATTCCAGTCGTGCATGCGTCTGTCTGGTCACTTTGTGTACGGCAAACCTCACATCATGCCGGGTGCACCTTGCAAACCAGAGCGACTCCCTACAAGCGACTAGAACGCTTTGGCAGTAGGACCGCCGCTCACGATCGTCGTCTCGAGCAGTATGGCGTCGTCGTCAAGTACTATGTAACACTCTTCGTCGATCGGCGTCTTCGTCGCGTTGGCGTCCATCATGCCGTGTGCACGCAACAGCTCTCGGATGGCTTCTTCTTGGTCAATACGGCAGCCGCCGTCGTCGGCGAGCTCAGCACGCATGTCAAGGAACTTGTGCACGTGGCCCAAGTCTTTGATCTGCAAGGTCCTCAAGCCTTCGAAGATATAAGCACATGTCGATGACTCACCGCACGAACCCGGCGTCCGTGAGACACGCCTGAAGCAGCTGGCTCCAGAGGCGTCCAGATTGCTTTAAGCCGTACACGCTCTTGCGAAGCTCGAGGACGACCTCGCATGTGTTCGCAGCGCCGAGCTTGCGCAGTGTGTCACCTGACACGTCCCATCCCGCGGCACCGACAAGCAGATGTCGAGGTGAGCCTCCTTGTCTGCCTTTACGTAGGTGATCGGGATGTCGCCGTGTTTGGCCAGGACGCCCCAGCTTTCCGCGAGCGCCAGCACGACCTTGAAGGTGCTGATGTCCATCACCGCTGCGAAGATGAGGTTGTAGTCTACCTCCAGCCCCTGTTCGCTTCCGCACGCGACGAGCCGCGGCTTGTGTCGATCCAGCTCGCCGTCGGCACCAGTCTTTGGCCTTGTAGATCCACTTCGAGTGCAGCTAGTCTGATCCCGCGCCTCTTTTTGCCACACGTCAGACGCCGTTGTCCTGGAGAGCTCTGACCTGTTCCCTTATCACGACTACCTACTCGGCGCGCTTCAAGCTGCGCATCGCTTCTGCGTATTTGCTCGGGTCCTTCTCGTACACGAGGTTAACCACGTCCGGAATCGCTTATGGCTCCTCCATCTGCGCTGTTCCTCCTGCGCGCTTTGCAGATTCCTCGTCGCGTGCGGCTGCCGTTGCCACGACTTCTTCTTTGCCTTCGGCCCTGCGATAGCGCTGCTGTCCTCAGCTGCCGCTGAATTTGCCTCAGCGGCTTGCTGAGCTTGTCCAGATGATGCACGCGTGCTCGTCGTAATCTCATTTTTGCCGCTCGCGACCTGATCGCTGACACCGCGCAGCAGTCTCTCGTTCTGATCCGCCGAGATCATTGTGATGTTTTTGACATGCTGCGTCGTGATGAAGACATTACTCTTCGGGAGGTACACCCGGTACCCCTTCGTCTCTTCGTTGCGCCCGACGATCTGCCCTTCTTCAGAGCGGTGCGCCAGCGCCCCGGGTCCCGTCGCACGTCGATCAGAGCACGACAATGTCCTGCAAGTGTGGCGCCACCTTGGTGAGCACCTTATATGGCGAGGCGCGCTTCTCGATCGCGCTCGTCGGACGTCTATTCAAGACGTACGTCTCGTACTCCACGGCGTCTCCCCAGAAGTACGGAGGCATGTTGCAGGCGGATATCATCGACCTCGCCATGTTGAGCACAGTCCTGTGCATTCCTTCTACTTTTTGCGGTGCTCGCATGTCTACGCGCTCGCTGATTTGACGCGCTACACCGGTCGTTTTGCAAAAGAGGTCCACGTTTTGGTATTCTCCTCCTCCATCGGTCCGCAACACCAGGATCTTGCACCCAAAACGTTGTTTGGAAAACATAAAAAAAGTGCCCGAATTTTTTGGCCGCTTGGTCTTTGCGCTTTGCCAGAAACACTCGGCAGTTGCTTTTGTGGTCGAAATTTTTTTTAAGTAGCAATTGCCGAGCCGATCTTTGGGCATCAGAGGCACCTTGAGATTGACACACAATGTGATACGTCTGACATTCTTAAACAGATGAGCCATTGATTACGGTCAAGCGGACATTCACCGTGACAGAGTGGACTTATGTTTCGCTCGCGTATCAGCGCTATATTTTGTCAGCACATATCTGCACGGGGAAACAGGCTGCGAGCTAGGTGCTGTAGAGTAAACTTGGGTCGAATCTATGGGGTGTAGTCTTTAAACATGCAGAATCTCCACTAATTACTACCAATTTACTTTACAATAATACGTATAGCACTTTTGTAGCACATCGTACCAACGGAGCAGGTACTGTGGCTCAATATATGACCGTTAGAAAGCCGCACGCCAAGTGCTGGACGGTACAGTATGGCAAGATCATGTTGAATTCCGTATTGTACGTTTCAATACAGAGTGTATTAATTTCTTTAGACTATGGCATCTATGCTGGAGTGATTCAACACTTCAACCAAATCGAATATTTTGTGTGTATTGTCATTACCCCTTGAACCCCCCACGTCCAGCGTGCTGTCCTTGGAGTTTAAAATCATTAACAGCACCAAATGCTCCCTGCAACAGCACTAAAATGTCGCCATCAGCACTGTTGAGGCCTTCAAATTAATAAATTAAGGGTCAAGCAGATATAATGGATTCATGATAGTCTATTAAATGGATATAATAGCTGAGTAAATATAGCGTACGAGCAGGAAGCGAATTCCTATCCCAAAGTCAAACAACTACAACAGCAGTACTGTAGTACTGTAGTACCAAAAACACCACAGAACAGTAGTAACACCAAGAACACTAACAGCAGTAGCTTTACAACGACATCAGCAGCAACAACATCGACAACAGCAGCAGCAGTAAAAAAGCAACAGAAACAACATCAATAACTTACAACGATAACGACGGCTACAGCTACAGTGGTAGCAGCAACAATGCCACCAGCAACAACGAAACTAGCAACATTACAGCAGCTACGGAAACAAATATGTCAATTCTAACAAATAAAACAATGGCACAGACGTATTTTTTGGCAGTTTGAGGATGCACTGATCGAAGGTCGTTGTTGTGGGGGGGGGTAATGTGGTGGGGTGGTAGTGGGGTGGTTTCGCCTGTGATTGTTCAAACAAAAGTCATGGTGTGGTGGAAATAGTAAAAAGTGTGGTGGAAATAACTATTTCCTATATATATGCATAAATATCGTTACAATAAACGGAAAAAATGCTCTATTTAATCATGAAAATAAAAAGATTGCCCACGATAATGAGAAAATAAAAAATGCATCACATCCTAATATACTCAAGTAAACGTGGTACACATAAAAATTCATATCTTTAGTCATTTCTTGATTTCCATTTTATAGCCATGCTCAATTCCCGTCCTGTAGGGGGAGCGGCGTAGAGGGTTCTATTGCTGCGCTCGCATACACCAGTTGTGGGCTCATAATACACATTATGTCTGTAGGAAATTCGGCCAGCCCTCCTCTATCCACGCCCACATTTTGCTCTTATATTCGCCAGTTGTGCAACACGTACTGATTGATCTAAACTCATCCGGATCTTATAAAGAGCTTTTAAGCGGCGTCATCAATATAGTGGCCAAACTTAGCAATGTATACACCTCGCTCTGCCGTATACACATCTTCCTGTCACTCGTATACAAAGTCAGCGACGATCTCCACCCTAGTGTCTGAGTCATCCACTCGTTTTGGACAGTAACCACCTCATCTAGTTATCGCCCACCGCAGATAATCCCCCTCAATTCATTGTCTTTTCGTACTCCTAATTCTTGTACTCGTTATCGTTCGTTTTTCGTGTGGCGAGCGCAGGCGGGTACGCAATGGTCATATGAGCTTGTTATTTAACTTTTATTTCGGATACCAGAGATGGATGGCGTTCTCTTGCGAAAATTTTGATCGATAAAAATAAGGAAATGATGAGACTTCTGGACTGCAAACTTGAGGTCGGCTACCGAATGTGCATAATCCATCCAGGGACAGATACGTATGTGTAAGAATAAACGAACCAGTTGCTCCAGCCCGACTAATTTCCCACCCTTCATATCGATGTTAAGGGTGGTTAAAGTCTCCTACTATCCGTATACAAGAGCGTGCGCTAGTGTGGTGTGGTGGATTGACGATAGCTCATTTTATGAGGCGATCCCAACTCTCCACTGGCGCCCAGACGACCTACTAACGGAGGGAGTACTCCGATACCGTGTTGATGTACTTGTGTACCCGTCTGTAGGGAGGGTCGCATTCTTCTTGGTGGACTCGTGTCGAGAGAAAAATTGACCGTGTCGGGGATGGGTTGGTGTGATCGTGCGGAAATCTTCACAAGATCACGGGTGTACTGGTAGGGTACTTGATGTAAGTCACCCAGATCTTAACGAGATCGCCTTGTCCAATATGTAGATGCTATAAACGGTTGACCTTCTGACCACTTGAACTGTCTCGCGATCTTTCACCGAGTCCTTTACGTTCTTGCTGCGTCCAATCGCAGTTGGGGATGTCTTGATAATTCTTGATCCCCAGCTAATTATCTGGGGATATCACTTGGTTTCAGTATGTGAGGCTTTCCTGACGTTGGGAGGTCAAATATTCAGCCCGGAAGAGAAATCGACACGTGTACTTAGAAGCAAATTGAATTCTGTTTAATGTTAACCAACCAGAAGTTAAAACTACCATTATGCCTGTCTGTATACCGGGATGTGCTGCCACGTGTCTTCTATATTCCGTTGGTCGTTCCTTCGCATATGTGGTCCACTCCTGACCGTCGATCACCCTGATTGTTGATTGCCTTGATCGATCGTCGATCACCTGATTGTCGATCACCTGAATGTCAATCACCTTGGTCGATCGTTGATCACTCTATTCGTCGATCGCCCTGATCTTTGATCACTTTAATCGTCGATCACTGCCGATAGTCAATCACCATCCTTGATCTTCGATTACCATCCTTGATTGTCGATCACTGCCGATCGTCGATCACCATCCTTGATCTTCGATTACCATCCTTGATTGTCGATCACCATCTTCGATCGTCGATCACCATCTTCGATCGTCGATCACCATCCTTGATCGTCGATCACCATCTTTGATCGTCGACCACCTCCCCGGCTCTCTATCACCCTGATCTCTGGTCGTATTCATAACCTTGACCACCCCATATGTTCTCGATCTTGTTATCTTGACAATCGATCTTGGTAAAAAAACTTGATATTTGATCTCAGTATTGCTCAGCTTAATAGCCAATCAATCCTTCTCGACGATCAGTCGTAGTTTTCGATCAATCAACCCATCGATCACTTCGGATTCCTAAAATCGCTTTACCACAGTGGTGTGGTGCGTCACTGACTATTCAAGCAAAATTTATGTTGTGGTGATAATTGTAAAAATTGTGGTGAAAAAAAACTATTATCAACATATGGCAAAGGATAATCGCACAGGTCGATAGATGGCCATTGCACCGGTGATTTGACTGGGCCCATCAAGGTATGACATTTTAAATACCCAATCCAATTCTGATGATACCATCGTATTTTGACATATCTACTTATATTTCAATTGACTAATCGCATTTGCTGTAATAGCAGTTGCCTCGCAAGTAATGAGCTACAAAGCATAAGGTGGGATACCACTGTGATTAGGCACATATTGATTGAGCCTGTATACATTGAAAAATTTGACGCAGCTAAAAAGTTCTTGAAAGACACACTGCACTTGCTTCATGCGTACATATCCACTTCACATCACGCCTTCTACTACATAAATGGATACACTAGCATCATGGACAGCAAATTCCCTATGGCAAACTGATAGACCTGGGTTTATTGGGCGTATTACGACATTTAGTATAGCACGGTTTGCCAATGATGCGGCCAACAACATTGTTATCAATAAAAACGTCACTTATAAGGAAGACAACAACAACGACTTCCATACCATCAATACAGCGAAAATTAAGTCTTCCAACTTCTAGCGATGCCTAACAACAGGAATAATTAGATGATTCTCTGATGTATGTAAACTCTCACATGCGTTCTTTAAAATAAAGGAAAAAACACACATAATTGCATTATTGCACACATATGTACGCTTCAAACAAGTGATGTATGCTCCGTAAGAATATTATCACGTCGCACAGCCACAATATATAGGATATCGAAGCGTGCGTTCAATCGGTGCTCTTTATGTCTTCTAAATTATCTCGGCTCTCGTGTCTCAGCGCTTTCCACAACCGAATCACCGCTAATACGATCAAAAATTTGGATTAGCATAGATATATTAATATTCGGATGATATCATCCAAATTAAATTAGTCATAACAGATTAATACTGGAACACCATATCTTAATTAGTTGAAACAAATCACTGGTCTAATGGCCCACTTTCGATCGGTGCGTCTAACTTTTCTCATATTTCTATATCTATAAATTTGAAAGGATATTTGTATGCATAGATACATGTCTGTATCAAGTAATGGGATTACCTTGATACAACAATGCTGTGTTTAAGATACCCGTATTGTTATTGAAGTGGATATCGGATTTTTTGTTTGTAAGGGGTCTCATGTCGGTTGGTTTTAAATAGGTTTGTTCTATCGTCACACATAAAGAATATATAGCTGGTACAAAGTGCCGCAACGGGTATTTATGACGAATATAAATTTTGAAGTCAATACCGAGTAAGAAGATGTTAGGTGCTTACAAGTGTACCCCATCAATACTATTTAAATACTGGGTTCTCTATACTAATTGTTGGAATCTTAAAAGAGAATGCCTCAGCAAGTTTTTTGTATTTGTTTGATCATAGATAAAGTACAGCTCACGTATAAGAGCAAAGATAAAACAGACTCAAGGTGTAATTGATTTTCTGAGTCGTTTGCTGCTGAGTGAGCTATTGAAATCCTGATTATAACTACTCTTTTAGTATTTTGAGCTGGTGTCGATCCCAGAATCATAACCTTGTTCGTACATGCTATGTGGATTAAAGCCAAACGTCTTCCTATGGTATGATTGTTATTCTAGTTCTGCTACACTTATTAGCACTTGTTGTCAGCCTACACCTGAATTTAAGCTGACTCTCTGTAATCATGGGTAACGTTGGTAACTTCTCTGAAGCTCGCCGGCTAGCGCTTACTAAAATTACCACGTTGGTGGGAGTGGGGCTTACGATCATCACTGCACCACAAGGGTAGAATGTGATTAATATCGTGTCTCAAGGCCTCCGTATATCAAAATGGGTCTACCCGTATTAGGCAGTCGATCACCTTAAACCAGCGGGTATGCCAACATGCTATAAGCTCGAGGCAGATGAGGACACTAGGCTTGTCCTTAATCTCTGGCCTGCAATACCTTTGATGGTACATTGTGAGAGCACCACCAGCTTTAGCTTTGAAAAATGTAATATGGTATAAACACCGTTATTATCCAAACGACCGAACGAGAGGAAGGTTTGCGATTTCCAAGTTCGGTGGAATAAGAAAAGGATGGCACTAACATGTGCTAAAGCTGTATACGCAGCATTTTCCACATTGAATTATTTAACGATACAACTATTGATAGTGTTCAAGACACCTGAATAGGCCCTTTACGTGCGATCACGCTTCCTATCATTATGGAATGGTATCAATAGTTGTTGGACTACGTCCAAGGGTTGATGACAAAATTGTGTTGCTATGCAGACTAATTATCTCCAGGAAGTAGTTTTTGCGATTATTATTTGTGTAAGTTTTACTTACACGTGTTAACTGGACCGAAGCCTTTTTTAAACCGTCTTCGAATAATGTTACTGTAGGTATAGCTTTAACCACTGCGTTGAATCTAGAGGCAGTTCTTTTTGGCACACATGGGTACAACCCTAAACCTTTGATCACGTCAGGATCTTTCGCAAGAAATAAGAATATTTATCCAAGCCATGCAAATGATTGAGAAGTTAAGATTGATCATTTGACCAGTGCAACGACATCCGTTGGTGCTAAACTTGCGGTTTTATCGGGCCATCACGCTCAAGTAATTGCGTTAATCGCGCTAGACTCAATCGATTCAAAACCACACTTCACACCATAAAACTGTACCGGCGCAGATAACTTCTACACCCCGACGTGTCGGTCGCCTTTATGCGAAGAACTAGATACTCCGGAACGGTCGAGTCTAGACTCAATGAAATGGTATAGGTTACCACAAGCGTAAGCGCAAGTATGTCTCGTTAGTCACGGCAGCGACTGTAGCTACCAATTTTTTCTATGGCGTCAAAAATATTCTGCTTGGTGTTTATGGTCACTATTTCACTCTGATGCGTCAATAATATTTCGCTTAGCATCTTTCCCCTAGAGGATGTCGTCAAGATTCTGAGGCGCTGAAAGCGCAAAAGGGTGATATTATATCGATTTATTACAAATAGGGACTCATATCACAATGCTATAAATTTCCTGTAAAGTTTGGTGTTAGATATGGACTTGTTAGCATTGAATGATGTCTTGTTCACGACCTGGATTAGAGAGAAAATCTCATCCTCAAGAATAATCTAGATATAAAGCAATAAACCATGGATCAATCGGAGGTCCAAGTCCTCAGACACAACGGATACTGCTTCCAGAGAAGCTTTTTATAGATTTATTTACCCATCTTTGCTAGAAAACAAGAACGTTATTCACGCTATCCACCGACCGAGACAGTCAGTGTGCTAGACATGCAAAGTTCAGAATTTGTTGTTCTGACATTGTCACAAATATCGGTCTCGAGTCCGGATCGGTGACTGTTTGTGGACGGGGACGTGCTTTTCTAGTGAAACTCGATTTGTTAAGGTTCACGCAATCCTGAAAGAATTGACAGAATTGGGCTGAGACATCAGGAACTATAACGGCCTGATATACATTATTGGTTTCTACGAATTCACTTAGTGACGTCCTTGGTGCTAGCAATGCCCAAATGTTGTAAATGACATTCTTGGCGAATCTCCAAGGCATCAAGGGTTGGAATTAAATATAAATGTGGAGTGGCACGTACATAATTAACGAGCTAATTCGGCTGTATTAACAATGCATCAAGTGCCGTTAATTACATTATTGGGTAGTCTTCAGAGTATTTAGGGAGGCCCTATGGATACGCATGGAGTAGCACGTAATGCACTGAGTGATGATCACTGGTTTTGTATTCACCCCTGGATGTATGTAAGGAAATCGGACCTTGTATAAAACAAAAGTGCGTTGAAGTGGGTTCTCAAACTGCATGTTGGGGCCCCAAAAATACTCACTGCGCCGGACTGCCGACTTACGCGAGGGGTACCCCGATTCCGCGTATGGACCTTGAATCGCCTTGTGTACCCGTCGGCTGACGGGTCGCACTCTTCGCTAGACTTGGGTGGAGAGGAAGATGTCTCGGTCTTGATAGAGGTAAGCCTGGGACCCAAGTGGATATGCTTCAATAGGTGGGTCGGTAGGTGGCCACTCGATCGACCCGGTCGAGAGTGGACTTATAACCAAGTTCGTTAGGTAGCTTGTCGCTCATGACCATTTCCTTGTTGTCTCAGGGGTGTTAACCTCCTGGCCTTTACTTTTTTCCCTAATCGCTAGGTAGGGAAACCGCTTCCAATAGCGCGTATTGAGGGATTTTCGCTACTCAACGAACCCACAGGCCAAATACTTCCTGGAGCTCTATCTGCACTTGAGTCTTACCTCGCAACTGTCATCAACGGGGGACAAAGTATATACCTTTCCAGGAACAGGCGGGCATACTATACAAGTTCCTTCTTAAGCACGACGAAGAGGTGCCACGTGGATCGCAAATTGAATAGTATTTTATATCGTCCTATCGTTTATCTTCTTTACTCTATCCTTGGCAATGCTCTGGCTCTTTATGTGACTGGTCAGAAGCAGCCGAATCTTGAAGGAACTTGGTCTACCGGTAATGGACCAAGGTCACCTGATGAGGTACCGAGTCCACCCGACGAGGGAACAAGGTCTACCGATGAGAGACCGAGGTCACCCGACGAGGGACCGATGTATACCAATGAAGGACCGTTTCCACCAATGAAGGACCGAGGTCAACCCCTAGGGACCGCGGTCTACCCTTGAATACCGGTTCCACCATGAAGGTCTATAGTCATCTTCTTTCAGTACCACTTAACCGGTACCCAGGCAACGGTCTTCTCCTTGATTGGTTCTGCGGGTCCCTCTTCACTAATGGTCCAACCACTTTCGTGACCCCTTCTCTCTCAGGCACCCTTTCCCCGAAGGCGGTCCCTTCTCCGCTCATCGCGATTGTCTTCAGGTCCATTATTGTTTCGAAAGCACTTCACCACAAAAGTGACGGTGTAAACATATCAATCGATCTTGGAAAAACATTAAGGTGGACGGTCGCTGCAAAATATAAGGAAGAGACGCCAGATGAATGAAAAAAAGTGAGGCCTCAAACCTGGCATAAATTAATACCACGAGCAGCTTTGCGCTCATAAATATAGTGAATGGGTGGTAGCGATGATGATGTTATCGTTTGTCAATATCAAAATCCAATACTCCCTTAGATCTTGACAAAATATTTGTTACTAATTTTAGCCAGGCGCTAAGGGTATAATTTCCGTCGGATACGTTGGTCATTAAATCGTTTATTGAGTTGCACTCTTCTTAACATTTTTAAAAGTGTCTAGGACGATTTCAAGTAGAAACTATATACACGTAGTAGTGTTTCGATAACTGAGAATGATTCTGATCCCTACTGTCCTTTAGAAAAGGACTCTATGCATGTAATGCGTCTCCGTATGTGTTGCCTCATGATAAGAGCTTAAATCGTGTAATTGCAATGATATCTGGATTCAAATACCAATTACGCGGCGGGTGCCCTTTACCGCAACGTAATTGAGAATTGTTTTGTACAAAATTCCGTGGTGGGTATAGTGCGTGAGCGTAATCCTCACCATTCGACAGCAACATTTTAGGCTCAAAGCACGATGGCAAGTGGCGTATTGTCAACGATTAAAAAGGCACATGGGTCCACAATTCAAGCATAGGATCAGTTTTTCGTGTGTATTTTATAGTAAATATGGTTGTATGTAACATGTATAGTCCGCACGACTCATCCGATGACTGTTATCAGCAAAATTTGGGAGTGAGTCATATCCAGATTACTGCAGTGAGTATCCTTAGCAGGGGGCTTTGGGAGTGGTTAGTTATACCTAAGGGCTTTGTTATGCCCCTGATACGTATAATTTTCTGGTGACATAACGCTTCCTTTAATATCGAGGTTATACTTAGACTAATTTTAATGCCGCTTTTGTCTATACTCATACTGATCACGGCCTGTGCGGTGTGGAAAATGCATCCATCATTTGTAAGCGGTGCTCGGGTTCTTGCATACAAGTGAGATGTATGCTGATGCGTAAAATGTACAGTAGGTGCTGATAAAATTCGCTTTCTTGGGCAATTTATTGGGGAGCACTGACTGAGAGTGGATCTTGCTAAGGTCAAACCATTTCCGAACTCCGGTTCCTTATAATCAAATGAGCTTGCGAGAGTGGCTTGAACTTGACCAATATTTGCAAATCTAGATAGATTTTTGCTGGTTTAGCTCGGCCTTTGTCAGATGTCCCAACAAAAGATCTGGACTGCTATTGGATCACCCAGCACGGTGAACCCATTAATGCGCTGACAGGTAGTCTCCTCCATTACCCGAATTCTACTTTTCCTAACCCTGTTCCGACCTGTATTGTCATCGGTGATGCAGTAAATTTAACCATATGCAGCACTTACTTCAAGTAGACGCCGACGGGAACGAGCGGGCCATCAATTTTTAATTGAATCTTTTCAGCTTAAAGCTTTAGAGTAGAAATATCCCTTCCATAAAGGAATTGCTTGCTATGGATTATGTTCCTTTTAAAAGCAGGTGATAAATAATTGGCTCTGATATTTATACAGTCAATACAAACTATCCTCTCTACACACTTCGAAATATATAATTGCTCCAACTATCGCAGAGAATGGCCTGATGGATTGCTTGTTTTACCGAATTAAACGTCGAGGTAAAGTAAAAGCCCGGTAAGAAAAATACGTTAGCTGATGCTTTGTCCCGCAGACCAAAGGTTGAGCTTGATTATGCCATGAATATGTCCTCGTTGCTCAACTATCGAATACTTACTACATGTACACGCGAAATGTAACCAATTTATAGCTTTGCTATGTGTTCTTGGGAGAGAGCAGTTTAAAGACTCGATTATTATCTGTCGATACGCTTGCTTGCGACGTTACATCAATACTTCATCTATTAAGGTCTATTGTGCTGTTGCACGGACACGACTGTCTATCCATGTATTGTATTTTTCTAGTGGTTAGAAATGATGTATTATATTTATCGTAAGGCGCATGATAGTGTCTGAGTGGTCATTTCGGTCGGTAGAAGACTTACGGGTCCATCAGCTATCTCCATTGGTAGCTCATTTAGATTTGGGCTGGCACCAATGTGCGTACGTTTAAGAAGTGTAAAACAACGCGTAAAAGTTACAGTACACGCGCCGACGAGGATAACTAGTTTGTCTGTGCCCTTGGGTGCTAGACAATAATAATCAGTATGACCTTCCTTTTTAACACACCGAACCTTTCGGTTCTTAATACGATTATTGTGGATTTGGTTGACCTTTTGAGTAGAATTAATCACTTGGCCTATGCGTCATACTATATCGATGGTGAATGCCTCGATCGGCTCTTTATCGTTAGCGTGTGTTGTCGATAGCTTGCATCTGGCATTTGGCTTCAATAGCAATCTTCGCTTCACTCGGAAATTTTTACAAATCATTTGAAGGTCCTCACCTCACGTTGTTTTTTATTCGACAGTGAATCCTCCATATTTCGACGCTTGAAATGAGCGCATTTTTCATTACTTTGCTGAAGATAAAAAAGTACCGTCTGCTGGGAGAAGCCGGAACCTGGAACTTTATGCTCATAGTAGTTGAGTTGCGTTTGGTAATAATGTCCATGCGCCTACCGGATCAACCTCGTTTCTTAATAAACTAACGCACTCACCTTCCATTATCGCTATCCATGCGTGACTAGTGAGCTTGGGGAGGAGACAACCAGCAGGATTGAAGAATTAATCCCTTTACGCTTTGCAAAAAGTTAGGTGTGTTCTATTGTACGCGCTTTATTATTTTACGACACGCGAGTAACGCAATTTGAGAAAGAAAAGATTCACGAAAATACGAGGCCGAGGCTATACGGATAGATACGAGGTCAAAGACCAAGTTCCGCTAAACGATATCCACCTTCCTACTACGATAATATCTGGAGTCTTTAAGATTAAGTTGCACCCGCGTTTTATTGTACCACCCACAGAAATCGCCACGAAGGGCACGTCCTAAACACTAAAATATCCTCGAAAGCTGCAGACGTATCCCATATTCTACGCTGTCATCAAAGCTGTTCCACGATTATTATCAGTTAATTGCTTAGGCGATACGCCAAGTAAGTGAGGTATGCTTCGACACGACATTGTATTTTCATCAACATGTCGTGTTGACCGTCCAGGCGAGGTTAAAACGCTTCGCTGTTTGCAAAATATTCTCGATTTATTGACGGGACCAGATCAGCTCTTCTGCTCACGTAATGAGACGGATTCCATCTACGAATTCCATAAAGCAATGTAGATATGATCAAATTTTGCTTGGAGACATTATACCAACCTTTCTTTATGATCATAAGCTTTATCCGATACGCGGGCTTCCTCTCGCACTGCTTCATGATAAGGAGAGCATCAATTTAAAGTTAAAACATTTATATGTAACATCGTCCCCAACACCAACTCCAGTATCTGGTGAAGAGGCGACGTAAGCCTGAGTCTGAGAAGTATCGAGAGTTCTAGATTTTCCTCCGTCAAGAATACCCCTATGCCGTTGTTGTACGCCGCGTTCAGCGTCTGCATGCGCCGCACGACGCTTTTTACGAATACGTGAAGTAATAAATGATTCCTCTGTCATGATGCGAAAAGAAAGTGTGGATAAAATGACATCTGAGAAGCCGGAGCGCCGTGAATTGTGCTATTTGTTCGAATGTCGATACCTATATGCGTACCGCAGTTGGCCTTTAATATTTCGTTTTGCACGCTCATATCGGACCTTACGTTTGAGGCGATCATTCACCATATCTCATCTATCTTGTATAGTGAAGATGTTGCACAACTTCAGTATTCGTTTTTAATACAACAGAAACCATTTTTTCTCCCTTAGTCACTCGCTATTTCGAGAACAGAAACCATTTTTGATTCCTTAGTCACTCGCTCTTTCGGGAACAGAAACATCGGTTCAGTTTTCCGTGAGATAACAACTGCACTTTGTACGATATTCTAAGATCATGTCAGGTATATATTCATCATAATGACGAGAAATTACAACTGCCTTTACCGTAGAGCTTCCAGACCCAAGTTGAATTTAGGAGTAATTCGCTAGAGGTCGGATGACCGAGCCAGCCTATGCATACCCGCAAATTGAAAATAAGCTCATCTTTGCTTAGTGGCACATCTACATAAACTCTTGTGCTTGTGTTTTAAAAGATTCAATATCGACAGAGACATTTCTTTGCACCATCAATATCTTAGTGTAACGTTTAAGGTACACCGAGCGTAACTTACAGACAAATACACAGAAGGTGATTAGGCTACATAGCACTTAATAAGACGTGTAATGTTCTCCTAGCGTTAATCACGAACACAAATACAGAGAATGTAGGTTTTAAAAAGTTCGGCAACCACCTCGTACACAGTCACCAATAGCTCCATCCATCAGCCTTGCAATAATTGCAAGGAGTAAACGTTGTCTAGATTGTCACCAGGGTAATGATACTGTGATAAAGACCAAGATGTCGTGTCCCTTATTTCAGATTGGTTAATAATAATGCTGAGCGAAGGGTTTATCAGTTATAGTTATTATAGTTACAGTGGCACTTAACACCCGTTGGTATATCGTGTGCATTCATTTGACACCTTCGAGAATTCCTATGATCAATTTTAAAGGTGCTCAGTAAATAAACGTTTGTTGTTGTTGAAATTACTGATCACTGCACAGAGCGTCGTAATTGACCTTTGCATCGTGACAGATTTTCACTCTACGGTATCTTGAGGCGATTAAACGCCAACCACTTGAGATCCTACCGCGCAATCTACTGTAACTAATAGGCATGTTTCCCGGGGATTCTCCACGTAGCACCGGACATCCCTTCCCGGCTTCGCAGTTGAAATAATTCCCCACATACTTTAGCACGCTTCGGAACAAACCTCCTTAATGGAAGATTGATCGCACGCGGTGATACGCGCGGTCCACCCCTTGATTACCACCTTCCAGAATTGTGTGGTAATGGTGTAGAATAATTTCTTGGAGCAGCTCCGGGATCATCAAACGAACGAGCTCAGCACGATCGTCGGGATTTGTCGCCGATCGCTGGCAAAAATACAACAATCCGCATTCACCTACCACGTAGTCTGGGGCAATCACGGCACTTACTTTTTCTTCTACAGCACCCAGCTCAGTTACATCTCCAAATAAGTTTGAGGTTAGCAATCCAACTTTATTCGTCTTGCGCCTGTTTTATACGGTCAAGTCTCATCTGCTGTACTACGTCTTCTTGTATTATGGAATGCCTCACGACTTCGCATAGTCAATCCTGTAATCGCCGTCATCTTGATCAATTCACCATTGCACGCTGGCGTCAATATTTCGTCCAGTCGGTTAATGGTGCTTAGATTGTGGTAATCCTGATCAGTTAGCATAAACATGCCCTTTTCCAGCTTTAAAGCGGTTCGAGCCAGTCGATCCGCACTTTGATTTCGAGCGCGCCTAATGTGTAAGAACTCATGTGTCGGCCACGACCTATGTGGATCTAGGGCTTTGAGATGCAGTAATTGTAGCCCTGGTGCCTTGAAATCGACCTCACCTCGTATCTGCCAGATGACCAGGTTGGAATCACCACAGATGATAACTCGCCCCCTTATTTGTTTCGCTAGCAGCTCGCAGCTTAGCAGTAACCCGTGATATTCTGCCTCGTTCACTGTTAATCCAGTATCAAAACGCGACGCAGCCGACAGTATTGTCCACCCGGGCTATTCACAAATTTCTGGACTGTAGGCGCCTCCTTTTTTCTTAATACGTGCTAACCCGTCAAAGGTGACGACCAGAAGTACTTCGCCATGTCTGACCGTAGGGGTTGGTATAATGATGGTCTGTCTCGGATTCTTCTGTGGTGCAATCGCGATCAACATTTCATCCATATCCTCTTGCGGTGTAATACTCGCTGCGAGGGTGCCGAGAATTTCGTCCTCCCCTCTGTTGCACCGAACAATATGCAATGTCCAAGTCGACTGTAAAGCTGCCCATCTTCCAAGTCATCCATTTGGACCTGACGACTACATAAACCATGCCAAGGTAGAGTATACCGTGAGTACCTTAACATCCCGTAAGACCAATAGCGTATAGCAAACATCCAACATCCGGAGCAGGGCCAGAACTTCCTTCTCTACCGCTCCATAATTGATTTCATTGGGTTTTCACGTTCGACTTGTGAATATAACACGCCAATTCACTCCATCATGTTCTTGTAGCAAAGCTGCCGACACCGCCCATTTGCTAGCATAAACCACGATCACTGGTCAGCGGTCTGGATCAAAATGTCTGAGCACCGGGGTTGGGCTACTTAAGCCTTCAACTTAGTAAACGCAATCATGGCCTTCTCCCAACGATGAGTATTAGTATGTTCTACGTCGGACTCCTTTACTTTAATTTGATCCTCCCCATTCATTTTCACCAGCTGATAATCGTGATCACCAGCAGGTTGCTGCCCGAGGCCATCATCAATCTGGGTAATAAGGACGTGATAATAGCTGGATGAGCCTACATTTCTCCGTGTTGTGCAAACTCCTGATCTCATGAAAATCATCTTCCCTTGATTCGTACAAGATGGAGGCGTAATGAAAAAGTCTTCAATGAACCAGCTGTTATAGTTCGGGCTTCCTAGGAAGGACTGCATTGACCGCCATGTCTGGGGAAAAGGAGTATTCACCAACGACTCCAGATACTTCGGGTCAGCTTCGATTCCTTTTATCGACACTTGGTGCCCGAGGTAATCAACCTTGTTTCGTCCCCATTCACTATTAGGTAGGCTGGTCGACAAATTCCACTGATCACATGCTTCCAACAATCTTTCCACCTTTTGATAGAGAGACGTCCAAGATGACGCTGGGATTAGAATTTCATCAATGTAGGACCTCCGTCCTAATATCGAAAGATTTCGGTGCGGGTTTGGCTCGCCGTCTGTAAACACATCGAACTGTTGAGACACCCCGTGGTCACTTGACTTCCGCCGATCCCCGATCATAAGATATCCATATAACGCATTATCCACCAGATGTTGATATATCAGCAGATCGTTCCTCAACCCGAACGGCATGCGTAATTATTCATACAGACCTGAGGAAGTAATAATAGCAGAGATCATTCGTGCTCTTTCCGTCATCTTCACAACCCAGAATCCGCTGGCTATATCCAATGAACAGCACCATAGCGCTTTGTCCAAAATCCGTAACAAGTCGTTTCTCAGGGACATGGAATATATCACCAGCCTCGTCAATTGGTTCACTAGTCGGTAGTCTGCACAGTCTTATGTCCACCCCATTATTTTTCACGATCACTACGATCGGCGACGCCCAAGGCGAAGTTGAGGGAACTATAATTTTGGCCGATAGTAACCCTTTGATCAGTTCCGCCAACTTTGCACGGAACTTTGGGGCGACTAGACTAACTCGTTGTGCGATTGGGCTGCTTCTCCGACATCTACATTACAGATTACACCTCGCACAGCAGGCAGGGGGCGTTTCCTTTACCCATCAGAAGGTGTCGTTTCTTCCAGATCAGCTGAAGTAATTCCTCTTGCTCCTTGGTCAATAAGACTCCTGCATCGCCCACCTGTATATAGCCAATTTTCACCTCTCTCAGCATCACGTCTACTTTTGGTAAGATTGCCATGTGTTGGTCTACATCCCCCGCAAAATCACCCCACTTTCGTAATAGTATGACGAGCAATCGTGTGCTCCTTAGCTTGTAATTGGTGTTTCTTGGTTCGCCTGACGGTCGGACGGTCAATGTGCCTCAAACTCCGTACCAGTGATTACGTCTGGGTGATTGGTGGACCGGTCTTGCACACGATCAGGTACCAACTCATTGATCGGTTCAGGAGCGAGTTCTCCCTTACAATCGTTCGGCTGTATTTCTGACTGTTACCGCACAATATTGATGTCTTTAATCACGTCAATGGGGGTGTTCATGTCGACTATCACTGGCAATCGCATCGATATTCCTCTCTTGGATCACTATTTTGCCCCAGATGATCGGACACCGGATCCAAACCACATCACCGTCATCCCCGTCCCTAGTCCTACCAGGAGTGATGATCGCGTTAATAACCACTGGCAACTGTCTTGATTGTGGTACTTCAAGGTTATCTTGTTTGTCCACGTGATCACACATCAGCATATCACCTTTCAACTTTGCTTCCTATTCTTCCACGTTCGTCCCCGCTATATCCTTCGGCGGTCGTTTTAGAATGCGCGTTGGCATCGAATATTACGGGTGATCAACCAGAGGCCCATCTACCTCAGGAAATTCTTCTTCTTCCGTGGTTGCTTCAAACACAAGTGTCTGCCACTCCTGATATCTCTGTGACCCTCCTGACACATACCCGTGTGATCGTGTTATCATATCCGCCGGCATTCATTGCCCGAATGGTGTCCCTTGTTGAATGATCACCTCTTGATTCAGTCAGATTGGACAAGCGAAGGTAAGTCAACCTTCCAGGTCCAGTCGTAGCCGTAAGTGCTCAGTGTGAGTGGCGTGTTAACCACAATTTTGACTGCAGTGGCCTGGGCCAACGTTGACTTCTACGGAGTTACCTACCAGGATCGCCAAGTACTTCTTGTTCGCGTCAATTCGTTGTATCTTCTTCCCATACGGTGGTCTCCTACCTTCCAGTTGAATTCTGACTTCGTCCGGCAAAGAAACTGTTCCGTCCGCCAGGTCAAGGCGTATCCCGGCCGGTACCATAAAATATATTCCCTAGAATCGCTTCTTGTCCCACTTGGTCATCAACCCATACATTAATGGTAAAAGGCTAGTTATCCATTCAGCGTGATCTTCACCTTCGTGCGGCCTTCGGACATGTAAGAAATTTTCCAATACCCACACATTCTTGCGTCTGACTCTCATATATGAGACAGCCAACATTACGAGCAAAGGTGGTGTCGATGATCGAGACTTCGGCTCCCGAGTCAACCAGCAGGAGGACCTTCTCATTATTGATTTTCCACCTGCCTTGGCCTGCCTGAACCACTTGTTTGAATTATGATACTTCCAGTAACTACGTGGTTCGCCAGGACACAACTTGAGTTCCATCTTAGTGGGTGATCGTGCGTATTCGTCCGTTCGTCGCGGACTTGAAATTGAAGGTAAACAACTAGAATCCAAATCACATGTACTGAAAGTCCAGCCGGTCAGGCGATTAACACTGTTATCAACCCCTTCTCTTTCAATGAATGCATATATGCATAGCCTAGAACGCTCGCCTCGTACCAGGTTCCAACCTGGTGAGCGTCCAAGTTTACCATCTTTTCAGCGTCAGGATAAAGCATTCCAGCGCGTTTGTTCGGCACATACCACTTGTGGAGCATGTTGTAAAAATTTTCCATCGGGCATATGCCTCCTCCGTGTACTTCTCCACACGTTGCGCACCCGTATAAACACTTATCCAAGGGGTGACCTCGGCGTCCGCACTTCTGTCACGTCAATCGGTTCCAGCATCCACGATCATAATGTGTTTTTCCACCCACCATAAGTGCACGACTTGTGTCCTCCTGAAAGATCTTGATCACGCTCACGATCACCCAATCTTGGCTTGGTCAGACGTTCATTCGTTCGATTTGTCATTTGATCGGCTGCCGTAGCGCTGTAAACACGCCGTTGCTCTTCTTCTGAGTCGGAACCGCTTGTATCTGATTCTGAAGAACTGCTATCACCCCCACGTGGATTGCGTGCACGGCTCGGGCCGGTTTAGATGGACTTGGGGTGTATGGTGAAGCTGATCGTGAGCTGAACTTGCTTGAACTGGTCGAAAGGTTGCATTTACGTTTCTGCATACGTTCATACGTGTGGAGCATTTCCTCCAGTATATCCACGTCGTCTAATCGCAGCAGCGTTAATTGTTTCGCAAGGTCTTGATCGTCCAGTGTTTATGTATAATGTTCCACATGGTCACGACGATCAGTGATATTGCCATCTTTCAAATGAATTTTCGCTCGCATTCCAGCAACGTTCAATCGATAAAGATATTCTAACGGAGTCTCATAGACACGCTTGCAGGCGTGGTAATACTGGCGACCAGCGGAGACGCCGCTTCCACAGTATTATAAGAGGAAGCCCTCGAGCAAGTCCTTCTACTTATTGCGTGTCGATCGACTCAATTGGGAGTACCAGTGGGCCCGTTAGCAGATCACCAAAAACCAGACACTTCTCCGAGTCAGGGGATTGGTCACGAAGGAAATCTGACCTGACTTTGCGTAACTATCTTCTAGCGCAGTCATCATCGTGATCGCGCCCCGAAAGTTCTTTTAACTCGTCAATCGCAGACATGCGAATTCGTTGTGCGGCAAAACCTCGTCCTGTTATGGTCTCTATAGTAGCCAACTGGGGACGTCGTTTATATCGAGATCGTCAGGGTCGAAAGCGTTGCCGCGGCTGTCGTGCGAGTCAGCTGATTCCATGTCGGTGTTTGGCATACACGCCCCGAACACATTATGGTTGGGGGAGGGACGACCGGTCGGCGCCGTACGGAGCGGTCGACGGTGTTGGTCCTGTAAGCACTTTTCCATAACTTTTGCAAAGTCTATTTGCATCTGGTCGGATCATAGCAGGGACTTGCGTGGTGGTTGAGCCCTTCGCCATGGTGTTTGGAGCGGTATTATCGTGGTGGTCACGCAAACTTGATGCTCCGGAAGTTCCCAACGACATTCGTATGATCTCCATGTCATTTCTTTCCTCTGCATCCGACTCCGCAGAGGTATGGTGCGACGACACAGCCGGAGAATTTTCTTCCTCTTCGACCTTGACAGTGGTCGTGAGTGTCAATCAGCCGAGTCTTAATTACCGGTAAGTGGGACCAGCGATTTAAAGAGTGATCTACTGGCCGTGGTCACCTGATCCAGGTCGCAGTCCATCAAAACCTGCGCATCGAACGCCCCCGGTACAAATCCTGCGCCTTGTACCAACTGAATGAGACGTTGTATAGCTTCCATCTTGCTTGTAGCGGCTCGTCGTTCCATCGCAGGACCTCGGATCGGTCCGATTAGTTCTGGTTCCAAAATCGTTAGCATCGGATCTGTGAATAGCAAGGTTTGAAGCTGGGTACAGTGCAAACGCCGCTGTAACTGATCAATCTTACAGCCTTCCGTCTTAACCTCTTTTGCCTCACTCGTTTCCTGATTGTCGCCTTCAGATTCAGGCACTCAAAACTTCTGAGCCGCAGCCTTCGATCTTTTTTCTTTGTATATATTTTTGGCGTTTGATCAAACATGTCGTGCTTTGGCTGGACGTGTTCCTTCCGGCGGTTGATGATCACGTGTCTACCACAATCCTTTCTTCGCCGACACTACTATCCCCGGTTCAACCTTGATCTTGACATCTTCGCTCCGGTATTCACGGTGAAATACCGAGTCACCAGAAGATTCGGGCACGCGCACCATTGTGGTGGAGTGGTATTCGCTCATTTTCTGAAGCGATCCCAACTCTTTACTGGCGCCTAGACAACCGACTAACGGAGGGGGTACTCCGGACTGTATGTCTTTTCTTGTTCCTTCTCACCTTGTATACCCGTCGTAAGGCGGGTTGCACTCTTCTAGGCGAGTTGAGGTCGATGTCTGTCTTGACCGAGTCGGGGATAGGTTGGGTGTGGTCGCGTAAAAGTCTTCACACGACCAATAGTTACTTGTGTCACTCTCCCAGAGTCGCCCTGGCCTTCTTTGAGGTCGCCTTGCTCAAATGTGGATACTTGATCCCACTGTTCTTCTGACCACTTGATCACCTTGTTCTTCTGATCACTTGAGCCGTCTGCAGACCTTGCCTTTATATGCTTGCCGCATCCGATCGCGGGATAACTTGAATGAGTATCTTCGTCCCTAGTCAAGAAATCTAGGGACAAACCTTGAGCAAACACGTGAAGCAATAAACCTTGAATGTCGGGTGGCCACAAGTATTCCAGCCAGGAGGTATGCTGACGCATGTCTTTTGTAAGAAAATCAATACTGTTCGTTACTGACCTATTAGGAGCTTGAACTACGCTTATGCTTCTCTGTATCTCAGTTTCTGTTACGTCTTTCGTCCCCCGCCATCCATTCCTTGGCCTTGAAGTGGCCCACACCCCAACCACCAGTATGACCACATGGTCAAAGTCGGTGATCGTGACCGATAGTCATCAACAGTGACCATGACCGATGATCATCACCAGTGATCACGGCCACTGGTCATCGTCAGTGACCATGAACGACGGTCATCAAGAGTGATCGTGACCAATGATCACAGCCAATGACCGTAATTGGTGGTCATGACCCGTCAACTTTCTATCACATCGTTAGAGATTTTCCGACGGTCAGTCTCAACGCCTTCGTGATCGATCCCACATGCACCCATGGTGTGAAAGGATGCGATTGGTCAGAATTCCTCCCGACCACTTCACTGCATTACAGTGACAACCGTTGACGCAGAATCTTCTCCAGTGACTTCGTTCGCATCGGCTATAGAAGCCTGCATTTTGATTGGAAAAGTCGCAATCATGGCGTGTCCCTCGACGACAGCATTTATAGCATCCATCAACAGCTGCCGTATTTGAGGTACGGCCGCAAGCTAAATACTATGTAGTTAATGCACTTGGACCATCATGATGGATACTGATTCAGCTAGCGCGGTCGGGGTGGCGAGGCCGAGAGGATTGTCTCTGGAGCTCGTCGATGTGATGCTCATGAGGAAGGGCTGGATCGTGAGAGACGGCTCTCTGGCATGAGTGCGTCGTCGTCACCGACCGGCCGGTCCATGACTTCCTTCTCCTTTTAGCTCTGGGACCCGTAGAGAGACACTAGTTTCCACTCGAGTGGCCGCCGCGAGTCGACGGCAAGCGCTACGAACTCGGACGGACCCCATGACATCAGTGAGTACCCCTGTACCAACTTGATGCCCAAGATCCCGTGTTGTTTCCCCGGGAGGCAACACGGTACCTTGGCTGGCACCATAAGGACTGAAGTGCGGCACCATAAAAACTTCCACCACAAAGACTCAACAACACCGCGCTATCATGACGATAAAAGAAGAACTCGCTCAACTCCACGCCCGGATGGATGACATGGAAGACGAGAACCAGCGCCTCGCTGATGATAACCAGCAGCTCGTGATGAACGTCGTCGCTGCTCGAGCCGCCGCTCGAGCCGCCACTCGAGCCACCGCTTAAGTGCACACCGATGAACGCAGCCGCGACGACGCAAGATTTGGCCGCATGATGATCGGATTCAACCGCATGGTGGACGGTATTAGCGATCTTACCGGTGAGATTCGCGCTGGAGTGTCTTTGACGCGAGATCGATTGATTCGCCATCACTCGGAAAAGGCGACCAAAGCCCCAACGACTCAACTGGAGCACGAATACCTTCTCATACGCTCCGCTGACTGTGATCATGTTAATTACACTGTCTACGGAGGTCAATCTGTGTACTTAGAAGGAAGACGACGGCGACTTCAAGCGCGTAGCGAAGATGAGCTTCGTTTTCTACCGTCAGGAAACGGCATTGACTTTCGTCGCAGCGCTCCAGGTTTCGGCAACGCAAAACTCGCACGCATCCTATCACCCGAGGAGCTCCGATTGGTAAGCGTGTTGCTCCTCCATGTCCTACATATAGAATCTGACGGTTCTGACGGTTAGTATGCAGATTACCACACGTCGGAGCGGCCGGTCTTCTTTGCGCGTGTCTGGAACTGGGTCGGCGGCACCAGCTGCACGCACGAAACGTTCCTGAGAATCATCAACGAAGGAATCCAGCACTTCGAAGCGCTTGGAGAGCGCATAGATCCGCTGAACGCAGCCTCAAATTTTCTAGTGCGCCTCCAAACACAGCTCACAACATATAACAAATTCGACGACGAGAAGCCATGAACAATAGAAGAAGAGGACTGCAAAACAATACATATATTTCCATTAATCTACTCTTTCCCCTCCTTCCTACTCTTCCTCTTTTTCTACGATCGCGTCGATCATCCGCGACACAACCCGGCTTACCTCCCACGCCGGCTTGATGCTTTCTTCCTCCTTGATGGCCTTCACTAGCACAACTCGCCACGATGAATAGTTTAGCTCGTTTCTTCAGGAAGCAAAAATATATCAAGTTTATTTTTCAAAATACATATCACGTTTCATTTTCAAATAAAATAATTTATTGTGTATTTATTTAAATTTAAAATGTATAATTTTTAATATTTTATATAAAACAATAATAATAAACTTTATGTTATTACAAGCTTTTAGATTTTTTGGTGCAGGATTAGCAACTTTAAATTTATATAATGCTGGAATAGGTTTTGGAAATGTTTTTGGGTCATTAATCATAGGTATTTCATGAAATCCGTATCTACAGCAAGAATTAATGAGAACTGCTTTTTAAAATTTCGCTTTAACTGAAGCAATTGTTTTATTCTGTCTAATGACGTTTCTTTAATTTTATTTGCTTTTAACCTGTAAATATTTTCTTAAAATACAATATTGATATTTATTTTATAATTTTTAAATATTAATTTATATAACGAAGTTTTAGTACAATGTATAAACTTTCTTTTAATAAATATTTATTATCATTTTATGAAAGTATTAGAAACATTTACTTAATATTTATTCCAAATTTCGTAAAATAAATATACAATATATAAAAACGAATTATGTATTAATGTCTAAGCAAGTAAGTTTATCCCTTTTTTAAATCATACAAAAAGTCAATTTAAATTATTATTAGAAACTTGTGCAGTAGATTATATCAGTAAAAATAAATATTTTGAATTCATTTATAATTTATCAAGTATTCGTGTTGGTATTCGTTTAATTGCGCCAGCATCATCACCAACATCACGGCCGCCAACACCACCAACGAAAAAGCGCTAACTCCAGCGCGAGTCACGTGTGCCGCCAAAAAGCAAGCCGCCAACTCCACCACCACAATCGCCAATGTCACAACCGCCAAACAAAAAGCGCCAACATCAACGAAGAAGCGCAAAGACGCCAGTGCCACCACCGCTACAGCCGCCAGCACCGTTGCAGCGAAAGAAAAAGTGCCACCAACGAAGAAGTAGAAGCTGTTCAACAAGTACCACGCCAAGCTCCACCAGGCGTATGGCAGCCCGGTGTCGGACGACGAGGTTCTCGTCATCTCACTCCGGCGTGCCAGTATAGAGACCCTCTCTTCTAAATGGGTGTGGCCTCCTCTCGACGCGCCTAAGGTGCGTCGCGACGGCAAAATGACCAGGCGGAAGTTTATGGTGCTCTTCGAATAACCCGTCATAAGTAGGTTTTGGAGCTATAATCAGGCTGAATGGGATACCCTTACATCATTTATGAACGCCAGTGATATTCTTTCCAGAACAAGCGAGAAAGTCGACGTATGCCTTTTTCGCAATAAAGTAGCTCTCAGTAGCATATATGTCACCCTCCGCACCCTCTAGCGCGAAGTCGAAATAAAACTGAATTAGCCCCTTTCCAACCAATTCACGACCATATTTAGCGCGGAATGATGACGCTGACGTTGGGTGATATCTGCCATCACAGCGTGGTCGTTAGTCACCACTCCACGATAGTTACGTCGAACCATGGAAAGCGGCACACTCCGTCGTTAATGATTGAAGGTGGGCAATCAAATATTTTGACTCCAGCCGGCAGTAAGTCGTGGCAGGACATATGGCACGACCTTGGGACGGCGTGGCCGAAGACAGCTTTTACAGGCTTTCCGACGATTGAGTCCAGTAATTCTCAGTGGAATAAGGTGGCTCAAATGGAACCACGGCGTCTCCTCACTATGGTGCGCCGCTTTCCATCCAAAAGTAACCTTCTGCAGGTTTTGAACGATGTAACCCTCGTGACGTGGTATCAGGAACGGACCTCGTATCCTGTCACACAGCGATGTCTGGACGATTGGGAAGACGGGCATTGAGACAAATCGCCCGGTCCTCTCTCCCGCCTCTGATCGATAGCTCGGATGACTGGAAGAGGTTACGGGACAGCAGCTACGGTGGGGATGAACTCCTCCACCGATGTGATATACCCTACAAGTGAAAGTTAGCGCGTCACATCCTCTGGGTGTCATTATACAATGCTGAGATAAAGTCCACCACGAGAACGGACGCTGGACAAGACACTGGCACTGCTTCCCAGTTCCTCCGGCATTTCGCCGGCATGAAATCTCTTCAGGACTATGGCTTCACCTTCACTGAGATGTTCAACCGGTACAACTGGACGATACTAGACAGGTTTTTAAATACTCTATTACTCAGGTATGTTCAAAGTCCCCCTTGGTACTAAGGGCATCCATCAGCGACATCCAAACCGTTAGTACTGTTCGCCTGCCGCTCCAGAGGATATCTATGGTCTTTATTATCAGCTGAAACGGTACGACAACACACTAGCATATGGCGGCGAGGGGGTCTCTCACCAGGTGGGGGCTGTCAGAGTCTAAACATAGAATTTGAATGGTTTAAGTCGGAGGCGAGGGCCAGCTGGTTCGAGGCATGGCGGAGAATGCCTATTGCTTCGCGGTCCATTGTCCGCTGATTACAAGAAACGCATGTGAATTGTGCGGAGACAGCTACGTCGTTGCAAGATGACTGAAAGCGCCGGTGGAGTCAATAAATCCATGTCACGGGGCCGCGGTGTCAGCAGATAGTCGGTTGGACAGCTCACTATGATCTCCCTCAGCGGGCATAGTGAATGCACCTGCATCGGCCACCACACCTTCCTCGTCCCCCTTCATCTCCTCGACGCTAGTGTCATCCAGCGAGATATCCATGTCCTCCCCGCTGATGTCGCCCTCGGAGACCCCGGCTTGTGCCGGATTAGGAAGCGTACAGTGAACGTAGGCCGAAAAGTGTCGATCTTAGTAGTGGAGGATAAGAGAGAAAAGTAACGGGTACTCCCGTTTGACTGACGCTATCTGATCGACACATTCCTGGACAGTCAAAATGAGTTGTTCTACCGTTTCAATGACCTTGTTGGATTTGGTCATCGAGCTTGACCGGAAAACGCTGCAGTGCCATGGAAGATGAAATTCAATTGGTTTCCCGATTACGTAAATGTCCCGTTGCAAGAAATGAGCAGCCATACTAAGCATCCCCCCAGCTACATTGGCCCACCGCCGTTGTACGATCTGTGACACTGGCCGTATATTCCTCCAGAAAGTGCGCAGTTAGGCCACTTTACAGCTCAATTGGGGCTCGAGGGCGCCAGGATGTTATCAGTGCCGACGGACGATGACGATCGACCCGAACCGACTGAATTCTTTACGTACTGGACCAATTCGGCGGCAAGTAGAATTGACAGGTTCTATGTTCCTCTTCAAAAGACGGCGACGATCCAATGGGTTAAGGTGACCGATCCTTCTGTCGAGTCCGACCATCAACAAGAGACCACTACTAGCGCCCAGCGCGTTGCCCGCACCGGAAAGTCATTCGATGTGTCCTGTCCGCTTCCCCATCCTCTCAGCACATCCGTCGTGGAGACGCTGTCCCGTAACCTCTTCCAGTCATCCGAGCTATCGATCAGAGGCGGGAGAGAGGACCGGGCGATTTGTCTCAATGCCCGTCTTTCCAATCGTCCAGACATCGCTGTGTGACAGGATACGAGGTCCGTTCCTGATACCACGTCACGAGGGTTACATCGTTCAAAACCTGCAGAAGGTTACTTTTGGATGGAAAGCGGCGCACCATAGTGAGGAGACGCCGTGGTTCCATTTGAGCCACCTTATTCCACTGAGAATTACTGGACCCAATCGTCGGAAAGCCTGTAAAAGCTGTCTTCGGCCACGCCGTCCCAAGATCGTGCCCACCGATGATGAAGCTGCTCATTCCGAAAATGCCAATATCGACTTCGCGGTTGATATCCACAAGCTCTTGCGCTTCAATTCACTCAAGAATCTCACAAAAGATAGTTGCCATTTGGAGGAAACAAGTCGAGCATCGTTTGCACACAATCGAGGACAAATGCGTATTGAGTTGGATTGCTGCCGATCGTCCATACCGCTAAAATGGAACATGGCCCCCATCATAATGTAGCTTCGAAAATTATGGTAAACGAACTTCACGACGATCGATCATTTCCGAGAACGTTCAAGATCAAAATACACTGTGTCCAATTTTAACGGATATTTGTTTTTTACTGAAAATTTCCTCGTAAATAATGTTTGTATGTCCTCGATGTGTGTGAATGGGTAAGATACGTACTTATATCCAGTCGTCTCGCCATCTTTGGTAGTCAAACCAATCGGTCGAAACCAACGCTCATTTAACGCCAGCTTATTCATACTTGTGATGTCTGCATACTTATTATTGAGTAGAGTAGGAGCGTTCTGAAGCGTGACTGATGTCAGCATCTTTTGACGATTATAGTAGAGGTTCCAGATGACTTGGAATGAATCCAGGGTTTTTGTCTCGCCGTCTTTAACAATTCGGTTGTCCATCATATGGATATAAGGAAAATCAGAATGAGTGGAGAAGGAAGGATGTAGAAGAGCATGCTGTGATACTTCCGTTGGTTTGATAGCGTATAGATGCTGTCCAACACATCCTAATTCAATGGGTGAATCATTCTTCACACCGTAATTGATATTATAGAAACCAAACGTAAAGTGCTCTCTTTGTAAGTTTTCAGGATAATGTGAACTTCAAATGTTTCCACGGTCTTGCGTATAAAATCGTGAGTAGCTGAGCTCGATTACATCGATGATGAAATTTGAGCAACGATCGATTCTTCAACTCCCGCTTGTTGAAGATCAAATAAGAAGCACTAGATATCAGCGTCAGATTTTCTTTTACCGAGTTGGAATCCCTGTTAAAATACTTGAAATATTTCAAGATGATAAATTTCAGTTGTAAAGTAACGGAAGAACTCAGAACGTTTGGTCTGATGCCTAGACTTTGGTAACCATCCAAGAGCGACCGAACCTAAAGTCAGATTATCTATGATGTAATCACCATCTGATGCAACCCCTTCTCGAACAGACATAAACAATTCGTCATGGTCGAACTGTTTGTGATTGATTGATCAGACTTGCGAACCGATCCGTACTCACCATTGATATGGATGAACAGATAGCGATCTTCAGACGCTAAAAGATTGTTGATTGTTCGATTAAACTGATTGGTCGACAGCTCCAAGACCTCACGATCCGGCAGAGTTAAGATCGCATGTAAAATACGTGCATCGATCCGTTTGATCTGTAAGTTGGACAAAATTATAGATCTTATTCATCTTTTGTGTCTGACCTCTATGTGATCTGAGATATTCTTGTAGCTAATAAATAGTTGTTCTCTTCCATTCTAAATGTTTTCCCTGTTGCTTTAGGGTCTTGTACATCTTCTGCCGATAAAATATGGTTTTTGACGGCACTTTTTTTGCTTCTCGAAGAAACGAGCTAAGATATCCATTGTGGCGAGTTACACGGCCGCTACCGGTACCGGTGTGGCGTAGCAGCCAAACCGGTACCGCTAGCGGCCGGGTTCAAAAATTGAGTTCGATCTTTATAGCCAGGGTTGCGAGCGACCGGGTATTGTACACCACACAAGCCTGGCGAAAGAGTTCCGAAGGGTACGTTATCCAGACAATCAAATGTCGAGGGATAAGTGCTTGGCGCAAACTGGCAGTCGTCGAGCAACACGTCGAGGGTTGGGCCATAAGCGCAAAGTTCTTTCTCTCTCTAATTAGCCATACTTATATATGTGGCGTTATATTTTCGAAGATTTGGCTCGACTGGACAGTGGAGCCACCTGAAGTAATCTGAACAGAGTCAACCCTTTTATGAAAGCCGTTCTTGATAGAGGCACTTGGATTTCCGAAAGCATGTGTTCCACTCGCCACAGTGGTGTTCGACTTAATCGACAGCTTGACAGGCCATTGTACAACAGCCTGCGAGAGATCTGCCCATTGATTTTGACTGGACAAAGTGTTGAGATTAAAATACCTGTCCATTGAATGTGCTGCCATTAAAGGTGCTGTCGGTGATGTACATCCATCGCTTCTGCTGGAATAGGAAGGAGTTGTCCTATAGCTGCACGGATTCCCCGAAAACTACGCGGTCTGAATCTCTCGACATGTTCTTGGTTTTATTGTTACTAGATCATTATCTAGTAGCTTTATATATATCCACATACAAGTTTGCCACGAAACAAAATTAATCTGACGATCTCAAAGGGAGACTTCAAAAAAATTGTGAAATCTCCAGCGACAACAATACTTGAACTGAAACCGATTGCCGAGGGTTTGGGTGTTCACGGTCTACAAGTCGCTGGATACGTGAATTCGATTTGAAGGACACGGTATGCTAGATGAGCTGGGGCGATTGCTAATGAAGCCATTCCTTCAAGGCCTCTCGTTCCATATCCGCCGGCCGAATCCAAGTACATATCTCAGCTAGGACTCGGATCTACTAAACGATAAGAATGTTTTTGTGTATTTTGTGTAAATTTAAAAAAATTAAATCATCATTAATTTTTTGGGCTAGCACTTGAGAATCTCGAGGGTTATTCGGGAATGAGAAAGTGGGCATAATCCTTGCACATGGGTTCTACGTGATTCTTGTATGCCCTAATGCTTATATTTTATTTAAGTCTACTATAACTGGACAGTAATTGGCGTCTGCTATGCCAACTTAATATGTTCCAAACCAGAAAAGGCTCGCCCAATTCTCTTGAGTGTAAAGAAGTCTGAGGAAAGTAAATGGGGTGATATCCTTTGTGGCTCCTAGTAGTAGAAATGACCATAAGTTCATCCATGATTTAATTGAAGCAACAGCAATTAGATTAGATTAGGCCATTTCGAAACTGGGTCGTCGAGCTAGAGAGTGAGCTCTTACGTTTAGCACTTATGTGGACGAAGCTTTCCCCATGTGGATAATCAAGGAAGATTTTTATTTCTAAAAGAACAAGTAGAATTATAGGTATAGACCCACCCTTCAATACATACACACCCAGTGAAACTGTATAAATTAACCATTTGCCACAAATTGTAACGTAAATGCATATGAGTCAAAGTTTCTGGATTAAACAGCACTACGATCTCGAACATGATTAAGACTCCTCTTGCATGCTTTGAAGCTGGCGTTGCGCCGGATTGGAAAAAAGCGACTTGGTAAGGAATCGATATTCATACTGTTGTGGGTTGGTAACCGTTTGCAAATGAAATAGTAAAGCTCAACCCAACTCTAGTATCAATGTTGAGACATGCAACGTGCGATGACTTATTTCCGAGAGCTCACGGCAATCTGGCGTCCTCGTCCTCGTTTTTCACATGTAATTCTGATTATTTCTTTGCCGTAGCAACCGAAACCGGTATCCCTGACCAAGCTCCTTAGTGCTGACAACATGGAGAGTGCGCTTGATGATCAAGCATGTGTCGGGCCCTTGCTACCACATTTGCCTGAAGACTCTAATTTTTACGGAACTTCGCACAACGGTATGCCATCTCAAACTGTTTGAACCCATTCTCTCATGTGGATTCAAATCTTACAATTTTACCAGTGAAGATGGAGACGAAGGCGTCGACAATTAGTGCAGACTGACGATTGAGAACATTCTTGAACAAAGCACAGCGAAGGATTCTTTACTACACGCTAGTAGTGGCTTTCAATCACCGTACAGTCTTATTTCACATACTCATTTCTGCTTTCGTGCCACTTCAAGCTTACGTCGCTAAAAATGTATCTTCTTGTTGATACTGTCTATAGTATTCATACTTTATGGCTCTGCTTACTACCACTGTACGCATTTCCCCAAGGTAGGTTCTGCTTACAGGTATCATTGCGACTGATAGAGTACAGCAGAAATTGCCGTGGTACCTTCAACGTTGCATCAAGTAAGAAGACACGCATCAATGCAAATTCAGGGACGTGTGGTCTCCAGTACTGGTTGCGTCAGTACCGCGAACTGGACCCGCCGTATTTCACGAATTTGTCGTACGTAAAACAATTGATATTGTTCTGATCGCGTAAAAGTACAGTAGATTTCACAGATGTAGACCTCTTGAATCCCCCATGTTTTACGACAAGAAGATTGTAGCTTGTGTGATAGAATAACAATAGAAACATTGTTGTCTCATGAGGTCCACAAACACTAAAGATCTACTTTTTCTATGTTATGTCGAGATATGTTGGAGCTAGCACGTACACATTTCTTCGAAAGAAGGCATGATGCTCGAGCCAACACTCAGTCGACCTAATCTATTGTAGTTACAGACTTTATCATCGTTTAATTATTGACGCAGCAGCTGAATTTTTGATATGGCTTTTCATTCTCCAGACCATGCCGCGCCACGTTTCCCCCTACTGATATCGTTCAAATTATGACGAATCAAAAGGACTGGGTTCTAAAGCAACCGTCATGACCAATGTCGTGCCGGGCTGTCGTACAGCAACTATATACATATACGCACGAAATATCCTGATCTAATGCATGAAAGCTCTTGTGAGAAGGTGGTTTAAGAAGCTATTCCTTTCATCTATTCAGATCCACAATCCTGTCACAAGCTGGCCAGTTCCGAATATGCTGTCCAATGTCGGTCTCCATCTGTAGATCGAGGTGAAGCAATGATCTTTTTTAAAGAACACCTAAATCGTACGCACCAAGAGCACAAATTGCGGTAGTAACATGATCAGGTATCATGCAACCTGCTCCTACAATGGAAATTTTGCAGCAATTTCGCGTGAAGAAGCACCATCGTCTACGCTCCCGCCAGCGACGCGTAGACAGCCTCTGCAGACGGTGCAAGCATATTCTTTCCTTTTTATCAAAGTTCAATAGCGCAATATCCTGGTCACACCATTTTCTTGATAATAAATCGTAGTGCTGAGAAATTTAGTAAATTTGATTTTTATGCATTTACGTTACAATTTGTGGCAAATGATTAATTTATATAGTTTGACTGGGTGTGTACGTATTAAAGGGTGGGTGTGTACCCATAAATTTCTACAATGATTGTGTCCTGGAATCGATCGAAGCGCTTATGATTGGAAGAGGTTGATCCAACTACCCACACATTTTCCCAAGAACATTGAGAAACGGGATGACGGAAAGAAGATGACTAGCGGTTTTATGAGTAATTTAAAATGTTAGATTAACGAAATGATGTAAAGAAGATGCAATCAAAATTATGGAATGCTGATTAATTCATTTGGATCTCGTACCGATCTTCGCAATGAAGGCCAACCGTGGCGATTGATCTAAGGCTTTTTACTTACTTCTACTGTACAAGGTCGAGTACTGACCGATCCTGAAATATAGTCGACCCCGCTTGAATGAGCCATGCCTGATAATGGGTACGGCCGCTTGTCCTTAATCAGGATTTAGCCAATCGAGATGGATATATATATATATTGGATGGAAACGTCAATGTTCATGCTACTCGGATCTTGTCAACAGTCATATCTGAGTGCAGCCCGAGTGTGCGTTGTTATAAGCTATCCGATCACATCGAGATATTGATTGGTGTGGGTCGTAATGATGCGAGGTAAACATCTGATATGGGTTGCAGCAGTGTAAAAAACGTTTTGAGGACCGCAAACGAGTTCGCAAGTGTGTATGCCGGTAGTGGCAACCAACTAGTTCTCGATCATGGTCCAATAGTGATCAAAAATTGATCAGGATCAGGTTCGGTTCTGATTGCAGACTCAATCGCAATCAGAGTTTTAGTAGTAATCGCGAACCAATAACGATCACAAGTTGATCAGTAATCGAAGGCCTGATCACGACCACATTTTTTTTGGATAGTGATCGCAGACTCGATCACGATAGCAATTGGATAGTGACCGCAGGGTCGATCACGACACATTCGTGATGTTATCTTAGACTCGCATACAGTCAGGAAGTGATCGAAGAATCGATCACGAGAATAGTTGAATAGTGATCGCAGCTCAATCACAACAGGACTGTCAATGTTGCGTACCACGCATCACAACGGACTATTATTGAAATACGAGGACAAACGGCAACCTATTCGGAAGTTTAGGTAGGCATGACATCAATTTTGAGGGTTAAATGTTGAACGTTATATAGAGTCTAATTGGCTTCTAAACAGACTAGTGTCTTTCTTCTACCGGGTTTAAATAGTGGGCGACCTAAGTCAGAGATCTACGGCGCTGTTAAAAAAGTCATCACTTATGAAATTATTTAACCAGGAGTGAAAGGAATTTACCCACCCACACACGCACACTGAGATTGGACGCAGCTAACACGCAATTCAAGATCTCGAGACAGCTCAATTGATCAAAAGTAAGTGGATGAAGTATCTACGTTTGGCTTTAATGAACTAAGGCAGATCGCGGCGACTCCAGAAGAGCACTACCTAAATACGCAATCAGGTGAGGGACTACTACGCGATCGACATAAACGTCTAAAACGGTCAAGCTCATGATTAATTCAAGTCCACCTAGAAGAGTGCGAGCCACCCTACCGACGGGTACACAAGGTGAGAAAAGAAATACAGCGCACGAAATTAGGGTACATCTCTGCTATTAGGGCGTCTTGGCACCAGTGGAGATCTGGGATCGTCTCAAAAAGTCGGCGATCCACCACGCCAACATGGGATCTGCCACGGCAGAAATTATCCCGGTTGGTTTTTTCGCGTAATAAGTCATATCGCGCGCGTCCTAGCTATGTTGATGCCGTCAAGGAAAGAAGGATGTTTTGGACTATGCTCAAGAGATAATATCCCTGATCGCTGCCATACAGATTTATTTCCTGCTGTAACAGGTTCAGATAACAATCTCTATGAAGGGTCTCCGTACTGGCGTAGACAGAACGAAATTATTTCGGTTCCACTCCACCTCCTTTGAGGCGGCTGTAGATGTTGCATTGGACGCTAAGGTTAACTATATGTTAGCCCTTCATGGTAATTTTGGGTAAAGTCGAACTCGTCGAGCTCGTTTAAATAATTCAATCGGAACGGTCGGTGGCCATCGCGATCTGGAGGATGATTGACTTCCGGAATGTGATCAGTGATCAGTGGAGAGCGCTATCGGGAATGGTGATCGACGATCAATCCCACAGATCAATATCAAGACTGCTATCACCAGACCGATGTAATCTCTTTGATTTAGAATACATAATCGATGTGGTTACATAAAAAGGAAAAACTATTAGGGCACGCTATCAGGAGGACCGCGATCTGACGTAGGCCATCTGATATGGAAGGATTGCAAATCCATTCGGCATGTAGACGACACGTGGCGGTCTATCCTGACATACGGGGTAAGTGAAGTCATAGTTTTAGTGTTTGGGGGGGTTGGTTTATATAAAGCAGAGTTCAATTTGCTTCAGAAAATACGTGTCACCTCTTCCGGGTAGGCTTATTTGGCCTCTCGACGTCTAGAGAGGATCGGCCTTTGTTTCAAGAACATTAATCCTGGATTATTTGTCCAGGAGTGTAAAAACGCTTACCCCCCCTGCGATTAAACGCAGTGAACCCTAGTGGTTCAGGTACAAGCTCGCTATACGGCTCAAGTTTTCAATGGCTCGCGAATCAAGTATCGAAATTTTAGAAAAGGCAACCTCAAGGGAGATCAGGGCAACTCAAATAGAGTCCCTCAAGGAAACCTCGATCGCGTGAAGATTTCTGCGCGATCGACCCCAATCTCAAACAAATTCAAGTTCGGCATCGATTTAAGTCCACCGAGAATAGTTCCACCCGCCCTACCGACAGGTAAACAAGGTAAGGAAGGAATACATCTACACTGAATTGGAGTATCCTCTCCGTTAGTCGGTCGTCTGGGCGCCAGCGAAGAGTCGGGATCGCATCATCAATTTTGCGAATCCCACTCTACCACAAGATGCGCGTGCCCGGATGTTCTGGTAAGTCGGGATATCACCGTGAGTCCTGTGAAGAAGATGTTAAGATCAAGACAGAACCTGAGATTAAAACGTCAGCGGAAGAGAGATCGCCGCAGGCATGTGAAGAAAAAGGATCTACAGATCTTCAGAGTTTTGGGAGAGACTTTGGTGACATGAAAGTTAGAGAGGAAGATTGATCGCTCGATGTAAAAGATAAACCTCAAATCTTTCCCGGTGTCCTTTCGGGGACCCCTGCGGATGAAATTCCAACAGTAAAAACTGAAATAATTTTATCCAAAACCAGTCCTGATAAGTCAAGAAGGGAGAGTTTGAAGCCGTCGGGGTTGACGATAAAGGTGCCTGGACCATCTCGCGGATCAGGAATGGAGGGATGGCAAACGGATCAGCTCGAAAGCAATTTTTATTGGAAAGTGTTAAGGACGTCGTTGTCCACTGATCCTGTGCCGAAGATTTTGAAGCCGAAGCTGATCGGATTGCTACAAGGTCCAGTATCAGCTCCTGTGGAGACTTTGAATTAGTTGGACGCGATCCGTCGCCTGATGAAGCAACTTGATGATGCTAAATTGAGCGCCGGGGTGTTTGATGCGCAGACGCTGAAAGAATGCGATCATAGTCAAGTGATTTACGCTGGGCGATCGCTGTTCGGGAATTTGGCTCCCCCCACCGGACGACATGATTCAGCGAGTCACACGATCACCGACCTTACGAAAGGATATCACACGAGATCATCACAGTACGCGTTGGCCGAATCAGAAGTGGACTCATACAATTTGATTAAAATCCAACGAATGTCCCTCGTACCGAGTGGTACAGCTCTCATACGCGAGCGAATGTTACTGGTCAAGACCGAGGTGCAATCAACGATCGGACCTAAACTGCCAGACATAAACCCGACAGTATCAAGCCAGTTCAAGTCTTACTCCGAGGCGGCCATAAAGAATTATTAGCAAGATCAAGCCCGAATGATCGCTAGTCAATCGGCGGTCCCACGATGGTGCCAGTGAAGTATACCATCAATGTTGAAAAGGAATCGGTGGAATCGCGTCAAACCCGATCTCACAACTGCGAAACCAAATATCTAGGGGAAGACGATCTAAGGTGACTAATGATGGCAACTACAGATACACTATCAATTGTAGGACATAACATCCAGCGGATTCGGTTGTCTGGAATTGCAGATCTAAAAGAATTCACTGGACGAGACAAGGATGAAGATCGTGCGAGGATCTGGACAAGCATGGTCAAGTCAGCGTTCTTACGCGATCAAGCTCCCGAAGTTGAGAAATACCTCGTGTTTTGCGGTCTCCTTACTGGAATAGCACACAACTGACATAGTCAACTCAGCCTATCGAAACGCTACTAGTTGAAAGAACTGTT
>JH598491.1:290717-316632 GCA_000173235.2 Hyaloperonospora arabidopsidis Emoy2 | reverse complement strand
GATGATATTCTTGCCATACCATATATGATGACATCTTTCCTTGGTATTGGTGTTTGAGCTGGTACAGTAGCAGCATTTAACTTGTTGAAAGCATGTACTATCCGACATCCTCCTGTGGCCTTTCGAACACAGAAGGTCGGAGCGCTATGTAAAGAGATGAACTCCCTCACATGGCCGGCTGCTAAGCGATCTGCAAAGAATTTGTCGATTGCTAGTACTTGTTCACGAGGCAGTGGCCATTGTTTGACGAAACAGTACTTTGACCCAGTTTCAGGTCAATGTCGTGACGAGTACCTTTGTGCTTAGGTACTCGCACGGCACTGTTTCTGGGAACACATCTGAATTCCATCAAATCATCGTAGAGAGAATTTGTCTTGAGCGATTCCCACGATTGGGATGTGTATCGCTCAATCCGAGTCTTCTCATCAAGGACACTATCGTCCATCTACTCGTCTTCCGCGACGAGTACGCAAATTTGCTTGACTTTGCTACTACGCAGTTCACGCAAGAACCTTTTCTGCTCGAGCGTGGGCAATTGAATGTTCTACGAAGTTGTCTTCGGAGGAGCGATCAGATCCAGTTGGTATGTTTCTATGCTCGATCCGTCCTTAACCGGGACATTCAATGTCTTTGTCATCTCATTGGAACTTACTTCCACTGTTTGTTGGAGACTTATTCCCTCAACTCTAGCCTCTTGGGCTATTTCATCTTCGTATTGACCATCATTGACAATCGGTTGGTTATGATCTGGGTGTTGTCTATTAAATAGGCAACCATGCCCCGGTCCGCTCGACTTATTCGAGAGGTGGGCCTTAGGCGCTTCTTGAATCGTGATGCAGTCGGCGGGATCTTGCTCCGCAATATGATGGTTAGTCATATTGTAATCTTGTGTAGTCTTACTAACGACCGAATTACACGTGAGTCCATTGCACTCACTCGTAGTACATCCACATGGTGGTGGACGCTCCAAGAAGTTCATCAGAAGGGAGTCTCTCGAACAAGCGGCGGGCATATCGACACTTTGTAGATGTCAGCTGACTTGTGGCTCGTACATTCTGAGCCACGGTAAACCAAGTATATAATCAGATTTTTCATTCAAGTCCAAGAAGATGAAGTCATCATCGTATTGGACTTCTTTCAGTGAACAGGAAATTCCTACTACACGTTTCATCGCTGTTACGGATGCGCCTGTAGCGAGGCGTATTGTCATCCTCGTTGGAGGGATCTCTCGCTCATGTATTTAAGCTTGCTATTGTTTAGCGATTGGCGTCGTACAAAGTTGTTTGACGCCCCACATTCGATTAGGGCTCGTAGTGACATGTCCGTTGCCGCTTCGAGCTTCAAGGTAATGAGGGAATCTTCATTACCAGATGCAGCAACACACAATGATTGCGTGTTGGGAGCAAATCCCGTCAAGAGACCTGCAAATTCACTTGACGTTGATGGATCAGTAGGGTGCTCCGCACCTACTGACCCTATACGTATTTTAGTCGTCCGTTACGATGTTGTGTTCTCGCAACAACGTCTGACCCACTGCCTCGGACCCTTCTTGGCCACTTGACGGCTACTGTTTCCTGTGATACGTGGTACCGCGTTCGGGGCACTGCATTCGTATGCATAATACCCTGTCTTTTGACATCTATTGCATCTCTGCAATTTCTTGTAATTGGTAACACGAGAGCTTTCACTCTCAGAGTAACAGAAGTCCATTAATTCTGGTCCTCCATTTCCTGTCGCCTCGGGGGACGAGAGTAATTCGAACTCATGTGAGCCTGTTTTATGCTAAAAACTTTTTTTCCGCAACTCGGATTGCCTTTTCCAGGGTATCGAATTCCAATCGGAAGAGAAATGTCCTGACTGGACCGTCTGTGAGACCCTGCATGAACAACGTTATTAACCTTTGTTCATTTGGCTCATTAGACGTTATGCAACTCGTAGGATGACGTTGGTACTGAATGTACGAGTTTACAGCACGTTTCCCTGGTTCGGATTTCATGAATTCAGAGCGAGCCCTGACCTCAGCTCGCAGAGTTTGAATGTTTGCATAAGAAGAGACTTGAAGACTTCTAACGACCCAAACAGAAATGGGTCGTATAGCTGGAGGCCCAATGCCCAAGTCTTGGCACGCCCTGCCAAGTTCTATTGAGGAAATGCGACCTGCATTTGCTCATCGATGATATGAAGAGTCCTTATGGCGTCATCTAGCCCAACAAATCATCTGACTAAGAATTGTCTCTATCTGATTTGTATTTGGAGATGTCATTCTTCAATGATTTGGGTCGACATGTGTGTCGACCGGGTAGCAGCAGCCTGTTGCTGTCTCAACAACTCGAACTGTTGAGAGCTCTCTTCTCTCAACAGCTCTGTCTGTTAAGACCCTTGTTGGTGAACCAAGGCTATCTTTCCCCGCTCAGCGTCAAGTTCATTTTGAATGAACTTGGCGATGGTGGCATGTTCTCCGTCAGAACCCAGAGCGGACAGCATTGCGCCTACGGCTTCTTGCCCTATCGTCGAACACAATCGTTCGACGGCTTTCCAATCGATTTGACTCAAATGGGAGTAGCTCTCGTGCGTTGGATGGAAGTCTTCCGCTTCATCATCCAACGTGTTTATATTCGTTGGACGGACTACTAAGTCCTACCAGGTGTAATGGGGCTCCAGTCACTTGTACTGTCACGGTACAAGCTGCTTACACTGAACACAGAGTTAGGTGGTGCCTCGAGACTTCACGTGTACGCGTCGTGCAGAGGAAGGTTTCAACACGAGATAAAGGGTAAAAGTAGAACTGTATTTAGTGTAGTTAATCTTCTGTTTTAAAATCCTATTTAGTCTTCATTTAACTATATCTGAATACAATCATGTGCGTAACTATCTAATCACCACTTATTTCATTCTTCTGTCGTGGCTCGGCTTTTTATTGGTTGATATCATTAATCTATATCAACCAATGAGCAGTGTATTACTTCTGCAACACAACTTTGGGTGCTTAGCCAATATTGTGAGAATATTCTGTTTGTCCGAACAGAATATTCATACTTGATATTTACCTTGTGTGAAGTATCATGTAACGGAGGCACCCCGTTACCAAATTTACCCACTGCACCTAAGAAATTTTTATATGTATATGTGAATTCCATTTCTCACAAAGTGAGGACTTGCGTTGGTACCACAACTATAATTGAAGCGAGGCACGAAACGAGTCTGGATCGATACAAGTCTAACCCAAATGCATCTTTCCTGGCGCTGCACAAGAAATTCCGACGGACAAACTTAGCAGCCAATCAGCAGCACCTCAAGTAATCCATTTCGTTAGTCTCGGAGTTGGCGTCGGTTATTGGTACACGATACAAACTCTACTGCAATACACAATATATTATATTGTGCTGCTAGATTGTTGATAAGACCTCGGGGCTCCCATCGTACATCCTTTAATTTTGCGTAGCGCTACTACGAATGGGCCCACGCACAACCAGACGATGCGAGTGTATCACACCTATATGATCCGTTTGATCCAAATCCTTGAGCGTTTCTACTATTGCTGCTATACAAATACCGAGCTGTTTGACTGATAGCAGCCACTTGCGATCGAGCGGTCCAGGTATTTTGCTGCTAAAAAGAAGATGCGGGTCATACCTGGTGCTGATGTAGTTTGCTACGGCTTGTGAAAATAGCTCAAAACCTTTTACATGTACACCAAGGAACATGAGGACGTGACCCAAGCTTTGTCTAAGCTACAAAATGGTCGTTCTCACTCGACGTTACCTTAAAGCCATGCCACCAGCATTCTCTCGAGCTGCAGACGCGTGTGCAGGCAAGAGACCTCCTTGTCGTGCTCAATGGATACTGCCTAGACAAGAATGCTGATCGTGCTTATTTGATAGTATTGGAACGAGAATGTTGGAAACTGCTTATAGGGGGCTAGAGTGCGGCCAATAAAAAACTATATTGCAGCGGGTGAAGCAGCCACTACATAAACTGCAAAAATCTGTCCAATTAGGCGATTTATGCGCGACTGCCAAACACAGATGGTCACTAAATATGTAAAATGTGATAGAGCTGTACATTCGGTCAGGCCGCCAATACCCGCTCATCTGCCACATCCCCGATCATTAAGCCTATGCGGTTGTCTGTAGCTAGTATCAAATGCGATGAACCAATCTTAAAAAAATATTCAGTTACGCTCAAGTCACATCGAGCCTTAGCCCATCGTTTGGGCACCCACCTTTGACTCTCGCAAGGGAGCCGAAGCTGGAGGGGTCTGCCTTGGGGTGTACGTTTTGCGCAACGTAAGGTTGCGCGGGAGTAAACACAAGCCCTTAAGGATCTGCGTCGACCCCGTGCCTCGCGTCACTACCTCGGTATGCGCATACATCAGATCACAGGACCGCGACACCGGTCTATCGGGGACAGGTACCAAGACTGGCGGCGCTCCCCTTCGTCACGCGTTGCTGCTTCGGTGTTCGAGCACTACTAGTCCGATGGGTCGCGCAAGCTAGAAGATCGGCAAGATTATTCAGCTGGGGGAGTTTCCTGCGCCGCCGTAATAAACGCTTTGCTGATCACGACATCAAGTATTGGATCATTGCTAGAGCGACCACACCAGAGACTGCCGCTGCGTGTGGTGGCATTCTTCAGACTTCCAACGTCTCTTCGGCTGGCCGCACTTGGGTCACCGATTCGACTGGGTGTCTTTCTAGGCGCCTTGCCATCTCTACTGTACAGAGCAGTGATGCACTGGGAGCGCTTGAAAGATAGGCTCGAACTTGGATTGTATCAGATGTTCTTTGATCTTCGCTACCCACGCTCCTAGCTCTTCGGAGCACCACCTCGTAGTAAAGATTTTCGGGTTGTACGTTCTACCACCTCAGTCGATTGTTATTCGCATTAATGGACAAACTTGACACTCTAAAAACGAAAATAACTCAAAGCGATCGGGACCAAGTTATCCATATTGTTGTAAACACTCTTCTATCTTTTTACGGACCTATTTGAGCTTGAAATCTCCACGACCGCTCCAAATTGATGACCTTTGTTTACATTGAAAAATAGCAGAACATCCTTTATTAACGCTTTAAAGATAGATACTCCATCGTATGTGCGACCACTCCGTCAAGCGGCAAATGGTCCGAGAGGTAGGGATACACACAGATATGTAAGGGTAGCGACGAAGATGTGGATGTACACACACAAAATAAGTATGTGTATTACGAAAGGACTTTGCGATGGCACATTGGAGACCAGAAGGTGCTGCTGATGGTAATGAGGACGTCAACGACAACGACAACGACAACGAAATGACTCGTGCTCGGCAATTCCTGGATGCCCCACCAAATTTTTGTCGCACCAAGCTGACCAAACGTGGTCACCTTCGCGTGACGGAAACCATTATTCTCAACATAATTCATATGAGAACGACGCAACTCACCTTCGCACCTCACAGCGAATTAAACTTGTTATCTAGAGTTAAGGCGAGCAACATTTACTTTTCAACTCGAGCTAATGAGTAGTTTTCCATTCATTGATGATGTTTCTTTCTACAGTGGCTGTCGTTAGATTCGTGATTTTCTTTTTCCGATGCAGCTTGACTTCTGCTGCCTTTGTTCCGAGCACATTGTCGTCAAGCGTTTGTAATTTGCCTGTAACTGATGTTAATCGACTGGCAAAATTAGTGACCATCTGTGTTCGGTAGTCTCGTATAAATCGCCTAATTGGACAGAATTATGGAGTTTATTTACTGGCTGCTTCACCGGCTGATATTAGTTTTTTGCTGGCTGCGATACAGCCACTTCCACTTCTTAGTCCGCATCTCTTGCGAACCCGTCTGTGTCATCAACGATAATTCGCGTTGAAGGGCTGATACGAAGTGTAAGTAAGTTTCGCCATTCGCGTTGGCACAGCGTCGAATCGGAAAAAAATGCATGAGACATGACCGCAATCAACGACGTCATATAGCATCGGTCCAGGCCATCGTGTAACCTCACGTGATCCACAGCGCCATAACGTCTACGACACCGAATCCGTCAGATTTATCGGGTTTCAGACAACAGTGTCAATTTGCTGGTCTGCGTCAGCAACCCGTGGGTCACGCGTTTCGCCCTATACTGCGGACGACTTCGCGATGAGTGCTGGCATGAAATGGTACAATGTGACCACAAGTTGCCGCTTGTGCGCTGACATCGTATTCAAGATTAGGATCGATTTCCTAAACCAAAGTGCGCACTAGTGATCCCTTCATCTGTGCTATTTTTCATAGCAAATGCTCAACCAGATTTTCGCGATGTTCAAATTAGCATGCACAAGTGTGACGTGACTTGTAATATAGAAACTGGCCTTGTTGTCGACAACGAGTCTGAACCTACCATATTGGAAGTTGGAGTAAGCGATAGCATGACATTGCTGTTCAGGCGGCACTAATAAAGTCGCTATTCGTGGATGATCGGGCAATGTTGAATGGTTTGACAATTGAAGTGGATGCAATGATCGTTTGATTGCCACAGCGATTAAAAGGTCGATTCAATTTACTTCGACGACGCGGTGCGACGGAGAACACCTCGGTTGTATACTTGTCAAAGTATGAGAGACACCACTTTCTTCACTCTGTATACTTCTTAGCAGAGTTAAGAGAGTGTTGTCTCGCTTGTGTTAAGGTTTGTAGCCATTCATCACATCATGTATGCATTTGTATAGGTCGCAGCATCAGCAGTTGCTACTCTGAGAGAGCGAAAGGTCGCAGTACGGACGCAGAGCAAAGAGAAAAGAGCAAAGAGCAGAGAGCAGAGAGCAGAGAAGTATCTCTATCCAGTAGTCAACGGTAGCTCTGCAAGCAGTTACATAAACGGTCGCACAAACGATCGCTTAGCTACTGTACAGCTCGGACGCAGCAGTAGCAGTAGCTAGCACTCTCTTTTAAATCTCACTTTTCATCTTGCTTCGCAGAGCTCAACCTACCACAGTTTAGCGCCTACTGACGATTTTGTACGGACAAGGCTGGAATGACCGACTGAGGACTCAAATTGGCGGAGCTAAAGAGCCAGATGCATGCGGTTCTAGTGGTGACAAGACGCAAACTCGTCGCGGCATGGACATTTCCAAGTGCTTGGTCATGAGCTAAGATGAAATTATCAGGATCCTTTCCATGCTCAAGAGTTCACTTTTGTCATTGTCACGAGGCCTAATCTTGCGGTTGACTGATCGTACTGGCGCATTAAGACGCCATGTATGTGCGATATTGAAATCGCGGATACATTTTGTAATCGGACTTGTCGAGGCTCCATTAAGACTGTGCTAATGATTGCGATGCTATTTTATTGCATGTGACGGGGGCAGTATCGTCTGGTGCAAGAGGGTATAGATAGTGGCAACAGATCTTAAACAGCAACGAGTAGTACTACAGTACAGATGGATGATGAGTGTACTGCAGTGCAAGAAGTCGTGATTCGCAAACACGTAGTAGCGCTATCGTAGGAAAGATTACGAAGAGTCGTATCCTACACATTAGCATTTCGTTGGTCGGAACTGCTCATCCTTAGCGCGCTTCATATGCACCAACGAACAGCACAAGCGGACGATAAGGCTCGCGTCCAATATCTGAACATCATTGCGCCGTGTTCTGTCTCGCTCGCTGTATATCTACAACCTGTACGTTTCTTCGGCTTTATATTACGTTCAATTCGACAGCACAAGCGCTGCGGTTAGCTTTTACGGACTTCACGTATCCGTATGTATGGAGCGGTGAGGACTTTGGACGAGCACAATGGTAACAGCGATTTCAAGCTGTGTAGGTTCTATCATTCGTTAGGTATGTGGGAAGTGGCTGGGTAATGGAATGCCACGATAAGGCGTGCAAAGCACAAGTTTGGGCAGCGGTAGGGATTTTGATCTCAATCAAGATTCTGTGGCACTCGACTTAGTTTATCAGAGGTCCTGCTGGGTCCACATTCATGCACCAGCGTGCGACATCCGCATTTTGAATTTCTCGAATAGTGGCTGGTTCAATTCTGTGTTGTTTGCTCGTGGCAAGTCTGCCGCCCTTTTTGCCTGGTGTATCAACGTCCAACCTTTTTGATAAGCTAAACTAGTGACAAGCAGAAAGTGATATAAAGAAGAGGTCTAACTTACAATCTTCTCCTTATGCTCCGAACCTTCGTAACGATATCTTAGGTCGGAAATCGCTCCTTCATATACATCACATCATCGTCAATCGCTATCTCTTTAGCAGCCATAGGTGTGGTATCGTCACCGAAATTGGGTAGTAGCTATAACCTTTTTTCCAAAACTTGACCACACAACTAAATTCATTTAAATGCTTAGCCACTCGCTCAGGTGTCGCCAAAGTCTCACAAGCCATCCAAAGTCTCTGCTAGTCCCTATACATGCAATCTGCATGTATATACACTTGTGGATAAGGCTCCGACCCAGGGTCATTAGTCCGGGTCAGACCCCGACCCAGGACCCGGACCAGCTGGTCCAAGGCGATCCATTGGGTCGCCCTGGTCCAAAACACTCGTGTGTACTACATAATCTCGAATCGCAACAGAGCCCCCCCCAAATGTACAAGTGCGAAACGTGTTTCGGATCAAGTGGGCAAGTCATGCATTCATGTGGCAAGGTCCCTCAAGAAAACCGTCAAACGGGCCAACATTTACGTCCAAATATGCACTATAATCGATTAGCATTGTAATATGTGCTTAACGTTCAATATATGTGTATCTGTAATAGGCACATTTCTTCTGCCATGACTCTGCTCATTTTGCACTGTTTTGATTTAGATCTTGCCTATTCCACGGAAAATCGGATAAATATCATTGTACGTTCACATTTTATAGACCCATGTATACCTTCCAATCATTATGGTTACAGGCTTGTATAGGTGATCGATTGTATTGAACTGCCATTTTTAGGCGATTTAAGAGCATGCAAGAAGACGAGGCCGACCACGAGCGCCGTTGTCACCACATCTCGAGCAGCGGTATATCATCCTTCTTTTTGCTATTGTGCTATTTGGCAACGCGAAACGGATTTCAACTGCTCACGATATCTTTGTTTCAGCGGGATTGAGCGTTTGGTCATATCGTGCTGGTCAGCAGGGGATCTATAATGGCCAAAGAGATCCTAGTGGACGCACACGAGAACGTGCGCGTCACTCGCATGATGATCAAGGTAGAGGAAGCCACGTAGATGACAAAGATCGTTTTTTGGCGATGATGCGACTGGCCGTGTCGAAATTGGACCGCTGACAAATCTCATCATTAGGCAGATATATAATGGATTTATATAGACCATGGGCGTAATGCATTCATTTGTTCTTAAAACTTCTGATTGTTGTTAATGGTGGTGGTGTAGTTGTTGTTGCAATTGTTGCGCTTCACAGGCGTCAGAGGAGACAAAATACTTTTACATGAATAACTTGTGGTGGGTTCCATATAAATTTGACAAGATCTGTTAATAAGGCGGCTGTCAACGTATTTAGCTAGCTTCAGTGAGATCTACGATTCTTGTCATTGTCATATGCAGCAGTTGTTGGGATACTTCGTCTTTGTCGATCAATTTAGCCGTCGTTTTCGAATGATGGCTCATCATAGCAGTCTGTAGTAGATTTTACAAATCAATGAAATCGTTTTTCAGCCAGTTCTCTAAACACATGAGCGCTTGTGAATTATCAGCACTCAGAGAACCGCGGAAGTCAGTAATAATTCTCCTGCCCGCAGAAAAGAGTCTTTCACTTGGTACACTAGTTGCCGGAATTGACAAGTATGCCCGTGCCATCTCCGTCAAGCTTGGAGATATTGTAGCTTTTGATTTCCACCAAAGCAGTGGATCTGTGTCGGAGTCTTCCACTTCACCGTTTAAATAACGGTCAATATCGTCATCGAGATCAAGAGTCTTGCGCTTCTTGTAGAGTCGACTAGCGTAGGAGTTGAAGCCGCTCTTTTCCAAATTGGATGTAGCCGTTTGGCGTTTCTCATGTGCGTTGTAAAGTTGAGCTCTCTTTTAAAAGCTGATCGCGTATATCCTAAGTGTCGTCGTTCATGTCGCTGAAGAAATTTAACATAATCCGAGGATCAACAATGTTGCAAGCTTGTAAACGTACTGCCCATCAGCTGTCTCCTTGTACGCTTGCAATTTATTCACCATGGCTTTGATCGATGATCCAAGAAATGCACCTTCATATGAGCGAAGGAATCGTTGAATACTCTTCAACAGCATGGCATATGCTGCCATAATAGAAGGATATTTTGAAGATGACAGAAGCACGGTAGCCTACAAAAATAAAACAATCTTAGATTTGGCCTGTTTCATTTCATAAATGTCCACTAAATGCTTCAAATAACTATTCCAATTAATCGAGCAGCTTAATAACTTCTTGCACAAGAGCCCATTCATGTTCCATAATCACATATCTCTGAAGCTCTACGTCACTGTCTAAATAAGCTGCAATAACTTTGCGAAGCGAAAATGCACGCTTCAACATTGCCAAAGTAGAACTCACCTCGTGGCCACACCTTGTACCATCTTCTTGGCTCTGATATCTGATGCGACCAAATCCGCAAGCATTTCATATTTTTGATGTCGCTGCGGCGACCCGTTGATGTGTTTTTTTTTTGTGAAGTCCCGAACTCTACATAAGATTGTATCCACTGCTTGAAACAATATAGATAATTTGACAAGTCAGATCATATACAAAAATGAGCCCAAACATTCATTAAAATGTAACCGTTTTCAGTTTCTCTATCTTGGTCCGCAAGTATCACATCTGTGGAAATTAAAATGATATTTTCTTGAATGTTTTGAGTCAAGTGGTGATCAAATGTTCCAAGCAGCGTTATACCAGCATTAGCTATCAGATTTATCACATGAGCCATACACCCAAGCATGTTGTCGCTTCTAGTGAATCCAGGAATGATACACCGTTGCTCCAGGCACGTTGCAATTGTGCCGTTCGTTGAAGCATTGTCGCTGGTGATACAAAAGACCTTGGATAAAAAGTTAAACTCCTCCAATACATAGAACAGATGCTGCTCAAGGTTCTGTCCGCTGTGGTCTCCTTCTATCTCCACCGCAGCAACCACCAGATCCCAGAGCGTTCAAGTGTTATCAATCCAATGAGCAGTCACTCCCATTAGGGAACGATGATTCGGTGAATTCCATCAATCAAAAGTGATATTCACTTTGGTGTTCAGGCTACTATAAAATATTTCAGCTTTTTACATCCTGCAAATAGCGACGTTAGCAACTGTATTTGTCCGCAGAGTTATAGCGTACATGTAACCAGGTAAAAAAATTCCAGAACATCATGTCTGATCGTATCTGCGGATTTCAACAAAGAGCTCGTTGCATGATTTCAAAGCTCGAGAAGATCACGCAGTTGTCTATACTCCACAAACTGATAAGGCAACGAATGCTCTAGAATAAGTTTGAGCAACGCCTTCTTCAATGTATGCCTGTTTCGCTGAGGTTTCTGTTATATGTTATCATGTTAATACCATATTAAACTCCATTACATTAACTTTTACGATGCACGCACCTTCAGATTGCCTGATTTTAAATATACACGCATTGCACCTTGTTCAGGTAGCTTATCATGTATCGGATGCTTGGTCATCAGATGCTTGGCCAAATTTTTGGTACCACTCATAGCCGTACATACATATGTAGCTCCGCAAATTGCTGATCCGCCACGAAGCTTTGGGACCTGACAAATAGCTTTACCTTCTTCTCTTAGCCTTACGAAGTACGTCCAAACCCAGCTCGTCTTTTTGCCGCCATTGGTACAGGCAGCACCCTCTGTTGGCTGGGTGACGTTGTCGGCGGAGGCGACCGACGATGCAGTTTCTGGTTGCATCGGTTCTGTTTCCATTTTTATGGAATGATTCATATAAAATGGCTAAACATATAAAATATAGAAAATGCTGACCAGTAAACACGAGAGACCGACACAGGCCTCCCCAATCAGTAAAACAGCTGCTAGATTTGGGACAAAGAACTTGATACAACACCCCACACTAGCTATAAAATCATGCTATTTGGGTTGGTTGCAATGGCAAAAATATGAGGAAAAAAATAAATGAGACCTATGGGTCATTGGTCCGGGTCCGACCTCGACCCGGGACCCGGACCAGCCGGGTCAAACACCGGGTCGACCGAATATAACTGGTCCGGGTCGGAGACCTACTTGTGGGTCATATAGTGCGTGTCGTCCCGCGCTTTGCAGCATTTCTAATAGAAAGGTCACGAACGCGAACGCCTTTCCATCCGTGCAGCGCAACCCGTTCGTTAACTGCGCGTCTCCATCTCACCGCTCTCTTCGCCATTTCCTACCGAAGATTTTTTTGCAGCGACTGGGATCGTAAGGCTCATGGCAAGTCGTGCGCCGAATTCTTCACATATGCCAAGGCACAACACTGAAACACAAGCCAGACTTACCCCTGCAAAAAACACCTTGACAATGGACGTCAATGCTGACGGTTCGGCATGCCGCTACGTACTCTCAGCGACTGATGTCAAGCCGAATTAGCAGCTCAAGCAGCTAGTCGGTTTGACCTGGAAGAATGCAGTATCGACGTTGTGAATCGACTGGCGTCACGACGGAGCACGTGGTTGACGGCACCATCGTGACTGCAACAAGTGTGATCTAGCGCTCGCTCGCTGATATGCGGGGCCTCTTGGCATCACGCACAAGTGGGCGCTACGTTTGGTTGATGCGTGGACTAGTCGGTCGAGGCTTTAACTACGGGACGATCGTGCACCACGCGCAAGAGGTGACAACGCAGGACCTGACGGTCCAAACAGCGGCCTTTTTGAAGTGTCACATGCTGGCACGCAATCAGGCAATGGTGTTTTGTCTGGGCACTCAAAATCTTGGAGAAGAACCAAGTGGAGGGGTTCACGGTCACAATGGCGTCGCAGCACCCGGACGTCGTGTTCTCAAGTAAAGTTTAAGCTATCAACGTCTTTCATGTCCAGGGTCTCACGGGTTTCTACCTCGTCACTACTGAGCCGCAGGAGACGACGAAAGCAGGACAGACGAAGCGAGCGGTCCGAATCACCTTTTTTTGCACACACGTACCCTTCACTCAGAGCTCCAGGAGACCTGCACCCTTGCGGTGGCACTTGTCGACGAAGAACCACCCGAATGTCGATAACGCCTCGAGCAGTGTCATGCTGGCACGGATCATGCAGTTTGCACGGTCATTTAAGCAGAACCAGAACACCATCCGCTGGTGTCGACTCAATGCGTAAGTGTTTGCCGACTTGCAAATAGTGCAGCCCACAAACATTCGGTGTGCAGGCTGATACATCGTGTGGATGTCATAAAGAGTACCTTTGGCACGTCAAAACAGGCATGGCGTCGTTGCGACGCTCGAAGCGGTGCCAGTTGTGCGGCTTCGTTGTCTGTGCTCGTTAAGTGCACTCGATCGGCCAGGCGCCGTCGTCATATGAGATGTCGCAGTCTTCGAAGGAAGGAATCAAATACAGCCAAGCGGTGCACGTGTGCGAGCATTACATGCAGCGCATTGACGACGCTGACTACGACAGCTACTGCGCTACTGAAGGCAGCACGACGCCTTCCTTAATCCAGCCTGATGGAACGAATGTGGAGCCAGCGAGCGCGGTGATCGCACACTCGCTAAGTCAAGTGATTAGTACAGCTTCCGAAGAAGAGAAGTCTTTAGTCGTCTGGGTTGTTAAGCATATCATCAGCTCAACGAACGATTTGAAACTTCAGTGTAGGATTGAATACAAGTGCTACAAAGTGTAGTGGAGCTACACAGCTCTTAGTCAGAGGAATGTTTGCGACTCTAGAAGTCACTTTGTTCTACGGAACTAAGTTCCTATTAGTTTAAAGAGTCTTTAGTTCTTAGAACTCATCAACAAAGACTCGGAGAGTCTTTAAGCTCATAGAGCTTCTAATCCTGGTTCAGGGGACTAACCACGACTTTAAGAATCGTACGCACAATGTGCTCTAGAGTATACGGCTCAAGCTGGCTCTTACTCGTAACGATCTACTGACGTCTAAAATAGACACGTGTCAATCGAATATCAAAAGGGGAATTGGAGTTTTATTTCTTAGTTTTATCTGTAATAAACCTCATTCAACTACCTAATACTAAGGTTAAACTAATTCGCATAGTAATCTTCAGTCTATTAAAGATTGATGGATGGCACATCAATCTGTCATCAAAAGATGACTGAGGTTATCAACCACATCAATTACCACAGACAAAACTCGGGATCGTATATCACAGATACAAGGTATATCTCTTTATGGCGGTAACTGTCGTGTGACCCCGTTACACCCTCCCCCACCAGATTTTGCTATCGAAGATAGACACAACAAAGCGAAACGACATGACTTCAATTTGTTGTGACGGCATTGTATTGAATCTGTGTGATTCAATACAATGCCGTCACAACAAATTGATGGTGTTGATTGATTCAGATGCCATGCATGTCCCGCAAGGCCCAATGACACCGAAAAAGAAGACCACACCAACGTAGTAACTTCTTCTGAGTCTGAATATCACCTCATGTTTAGTTTTTATTTACAGGCTTAGCAGAGTCGGACGTGGACCTACGTGTCGTTATCTATCGTTCACTTTGGGGGAATTAAAAGAACTCCTTTACATTAGTTTGAGGAAAAGGGTAAAAGTAATGGTCGCCAGTTGGTCATTGAACCGATGATTGATCTGCTTATTAAAGTATGATATCTCAATTTACAACCTAATTAGCCGTCTTCACTCACTCGGTATTGCTGGATCAAGCTTTCGCTCATTGTCCAAAATTCCCCACTGCTGCCTTTAAAAAAGTTTGGGCCGTGTCTCAGTCCCAATGTGGCTGATCATTCTTTCAAACCAGCTAAAGATAATAGGCTTAGTAGTCTATTAAACAACCAACTACCATTAATCTTGCGCAAACTCATCTTTTAACGTTAAAAACTTTAATTTATTTATTCAGTATTTTTATAAAAATAATTATTCTGAATTAAAAGGTAGATAATTCACGTGTTGTGATGTTCCGCTAGAAATGGGAATTTCTTTAGGTTTTATTAGCTTTTGGTAGTATCTTTATAGGTTATATTTCTAAAGATATGTTTGTAAGACCACAGTTTTGAGTTGAATATCACCTCATGTACAGGTCAGAGTCGCGTGGACCTACGTGTCGTTATCTATCGTTCACTTTGGGGGAATTAAAAGAACTCCTTTACATTAGTTTGAGGAAAAGGGTAAAAGTAATGGTCGCCAGTTGGTCATTGAACCGATGATTGATCTGCTTATTAAAGTATGATATTCTAACTTTTGGAATAATTCAATTTATATAAATCCTATAAATAACCAAATGATTGATGCTGAATTTTTATCAGATGTCCCCCTTTTTTAGTCTTATATGTTCCGCAGTTGTTCGTATCTACTACACCTTCTTCTATGTTTGGTTTCCCTTCGTCTCATACGAACCCTCATACACTCCCGTACTCGCCAGTCATTTAATGGCAAACATAGCTAAGTTAGAAAAGCAGCGGTCTCAAATTCCGACGCCACCACATCAGCTTCAAACTCGCTTGCAGGCGTGGAAGTGCTCATCTCTGTCCAAGTAAACGTGTACGAGACGCCGAAAGCGGCGAAAGCTGCTTGTTTCAATTGTATAAGATAAAACGTTTGTCCTTAGGTGTTATACTCATCTCAAATCACCAGGACATTGCAAGAACTAATTATAAAATTGCGTGCAGCACGATTTGCCAATGTCGCGGCCAACAACAATGTCATCAGAAGACGCCTCTTATAACGAAAGCGCTAGCAACGACTACCGTGAATGGAGCCAACATAACTGCCACCAACGTCAACGAGGTTTAATTACAGGCTGTTGCCTTCTGTCTAGTGCCAAGCTTCTAGCTAGTACGATAGCACCAGATATGTATATCTACATATACATATGTATGAATATGGAAATTGATAGGTACAAACCCACCCTTTGATGCGTACACTCACCCAAACTGTGTAACCTAGTCATTTACCACAAATTGTAACGTAAATGCATAAAAATTAAACAGCACTGCGATCTCGACCATGACCAAGACTCCACTGCATGGATTTACTTCAATTCACTTCACTTCAACAATCCATCACGATGGACGCCTAGCAAACGGCGCTTAAGATTAAGTGCAAGGGCGATCTGCACCGTCTGCGCGTGGACCTCACGTCGTTCTCGCTTGAGGCCCTAGCGGCGCTCTTTGCCGAGACGTTTAACCTTGCGCCCGGCAGCTTTGTAGTGCAGTACACGAACGTGGAGGGTGACCGCTTAAACGTTACGTCGCAGGCCGAGTACGAGGAGGCGTGTCGCGTGCTGTCACCAGCTGCTGCATGCGCCCCGTCGGTGCTCTTCAAGGCCGTGAGCCGCTCGGCCGTCGCGTTCCAAGAGAATGTAGAGGCGCCGATCCTCAAGCCCATTAAGAAGCTCGTGAAGGCGCTGAATGTATCCATGAGAAATGTCAAGCACGAGTAGTGGGCCGACAAGGCGCAGCAGACGGCACAGACTGGGCTGGACCAACAGAACGAGGGGCTCAAGATGGTGGTCCAGGACGCCCGACAAGCAATACAGGCAGCGTGCATGAGCATTCAGGGGCTGCTGTTTGACCAGCTCAAGAAAGAGACGATGGAAGGTCTGAAGTGTGCGGCTGAGGGTATTAACGATTTTGCCAAGGACGTGGTGGTCGAGATTAAGAATATGGCACCAGTCCAGGCGAAATTGGTGCCTATTCTAGAGATGCCACGGCAGTCGACGGTCACTGTGGTTGTCGAGGCGGCGACTAAATCGCCGGTGGAGGCGGCGCCTGTGGTTGTTGAGCCTGTGGTGGTTGGACCGGTTGTGGTTGCTGCTCCGGTCGTTGTGGAGCCGGTGGTTCCTGCTCCGTCGGAGGATAAAATCAATTGGTCGGAGGAGCTCTTTATGGTGCGCAACATTTTTACGGTGCGGAAACGAGCGAGGTTGTGGACCGTCTCGAGCATTGCAACGGTAACGTGCTGGTGGTGGGGAATGCTTTAATGGAGGAGATATAGGCGCCAGGTGGAGAAATTTGTCTTTTACGATGTAGGAAGAGATGACGAAGCATTTGTGATGTAGTGTAGAGGCGCTATTTACAGCCAAGCGTCGAGACAGCCCAGCAGACTTGGTAATAGCAATCGAAACTTTTTGTTTGTACCATCCTGGTCACAACCTTCTCCTGATCACATGTCGCAGTGCTGTTTAATGTAGTATGGCAGATTTATGCAGTTACGTTACAATTTGTGGCAAATGATTACTTTACACAGTTTGGGTGGGTGTGTACGCATCAAAGAATGGGTGTGTATGTCCATGGATATATGTAGGGAAAATAACATAATTGCCATTTAATCACGAAGTTAAAAAGAATTGCCCTAGATAATTAGAAAATAAACAACGCCCTAGATAATTGGAAAAAAATAATGCCCCCTATTATCGGAAAATAAAAATGCCCCACATCTTAATACACTCTAGTTAACGTGGTACACACATACCTATATTGTGCTTCAATATAGACTTATCTAAATATAATCACTATTCACCGAATATACTGATACGTCTGACTTTCTGAAACAGATGAGCCCTTTATTACGGTCATGCGGATAATTACTGTGACAGAGTGTACTTATGCTACGCTCGCGTATCAACACTACAATATGTCAATACCTATTTGCAACGGGCAAAAGGCTGGAAGCTACGTACCGTAGAAAAACTTAGGGTTGATTCTAGCGGGTGTGTAGATTTTAAACATTCAGATGCGCCGTTGATTTCTACCAATATATTTATCAGAATACGTATAGTAGTTCATCTTAACAACTCAGCACGTGGTGTGGCTACCCGATATGACCGTTAGAGGGTCGCATGCCAAGTGTTGGCGGATACATACCGTCAAAATATTGTTGAAGTCCGTATTGTACGTTTCAATACGGAGTGTATTCACTTCTTTATAAAATGACTTGTATGCTGGAGTGAGATAGCACTTCGACCAAATCAAATGTCTTTTGTGTGTTGATTACAGCTTGCTGTGCTTGGAGGGAAATCTTAACAGTACCGACTAATCCATGAAACGGCACTAAAATGTTGCCATCAGCACTGGTAAATCTCTTTCAAACTAATAAAATAAGAGCCAAACAGGTAGAATGGATTCATGATAGTCTATTAAATGGTTAAAGCTGAAGTTATTTCAGCGTACGAGCAGGAAACGTATTCGTATCCCACAACTAAACAACTACAACAGCAGCACTGTAGTGCTAACAACAGCACAGAACAGTATTAAGACCAAGAACACTAACAGCAGTAGCAATAACATCGAAATCAGCAGCAGCAACAACACCAACATTAGCAGCAGCCAAATCATAAGCAACAGGAACGGCGTAAATCATTTACAACAAGAATAACAACGGCACCAGCCATAGCGGTTGCAGCAACAACGAAACTAGCAACGTAACAGCATCAGCTGAAACGAAAAAACATTACTAACAAATATGACATTAGAACAAATAATAACTGAGCAAAACGATGACAAAAACAAAGCTATTAATAACGAAAACGTCAGCATTAATAGTCTACATGTACGGCCGCGGCCGAAAATACAAAGACGCTTCCACATCTATTCTGTGCCGTCTGCGCCCGCAACTGGTCGCTGCGAGCGCAGCACGCCCGTGGCGGAACCCCCTATGCGGGTCCGCTCTGCAAGGCGGGGATTGAGCACGGCCATTCAAAAGAAAATTAATGAATATTTTTAGAATGTTTTCTATGTGTTCCACATTACCTATGGTTCACTAGGACGTAAAGTATTTTTTTCTCATTATCTGGGGCTTTTTATTTTTAGATATTTGGATCATTTTTATTTTTGTGGTTAAATGGGGCTCTTTTCCACATATGTATGTATCTTGACACAGAAAGATGTATATATTACTTAGCTTAGCTCTTTCTGGCTACAGACGAATCGCCTTTCACTTTGAAATTTTCCGACTGAGCTTTCATATTATTTAGTTGTAGCTGACCTGCGAACTACCACATTTGTTTGTCAACTGGTCCCCTTGTCGACTCGTCTCTTTCTGATTTCTGCCGTTAACATTCTCCATTACTTCAACCATCGTTAAACGGACTTGAGATGTTCCAATGGCTACACCTTGAGAACATATCACAGCACAGGCATGGTTGGTCTAGTCTCCGAAACCGGCGGACTCTCACGCTTTTTTCTGTATACGAAGAGATAAAACGACATCAATGTTATGTGGCGTGCACATGGACGCTTTCAAGTGCTGTTTGTTCCTTAAGAACGTCGAGACATTAAAAAGCCACTATATAAAGGCGTTTTCTTTAGTGTTCAATAAGAGTGCTTCTTCGTCTCGTCTGCTACCTTTAACTTTGTAGCACATGGCCTGTCGGCACCCGCCACCATAGCACATAAACATAAAAAATGAGAATTGGGGTATGTACATCTAGTTAGGGTCTAATTATCAGAATTAAAGAGTTAATAGTAGAATTAGATAGTGACGATCAGAATTAGACTGGATATTGAATATTGACAAGCTAAACAAACCCAGTAGCCACCGGCACAAATAATGTTTACCCTTATTTAACCGTCAATATGATCATATCGTAGCAGAGACGCCCACAATAAATGGCAAGAATGTAGTCGAGATATCCAGTCAAGGTACGAGTGAGGTTTAATTGATTTTTTTTTTGCGAGTACCAGGTGTAGTTGTAACAGGTAAGTTTGTCTCTGCCTTGATTTTTCTCTTTGCAATCGCCAGTTGTTCGGAAATACTCGCTGCCGTACGCACTAACGCAGCACCCAGCGCCAATACAGCAACAGTACACGTGTGTCGTATGGGCCGAAGTTCAGAGCTGCAAACGAGCAGTGCACTCACACCAAGTTAGCAAACTCTTTCCTCACATACAACCCATATAGCACTTCTACTACCTCGATAAGGTCGTCAACCAGTCAATCATCTTCTTTGCCACATCAGCAGCAAACAAGAGGTCACTTTCATAGCATTCGCCTTTTTTAATATATATAGGAAGAACTTGACTATATAACATAGGCAAGCCTCTTTATATACGGACATTTAGGGTATTTACGGATTTGACGCCGTAAATAATATTCCTGGCGAGCCGTAAATAACCTGGTTTGGAAATGGCTTAGGAACATAGGAAGATTGTGATTGGGAGATTGTTGGGAGTAATGGGCGAGTGAGCGAGTCCGTGTAAAATGTGTGAGAAAAAAAGTTAATGGACAAGAGAAACGGGGACCGAAAATTGACTCCCCCACAATCTAAAAAGACCCCCATCCTTCGCGACTAACAGCCAAACCAAAATCAAAGCCCTGGTACCCCCGCAACAACCCATGGGAAAAGCTGGTACATATAATATGTCCTCGAAAAACAAGCGAGAGACTCCCTTTCAGAATGACCATTCTCTAAAATATGGTGTTCGAGTCTCTCAGAGGAGAACCAGGGACCGCACTGTTGTCTCAGTGGAACGTCTTTTCTGTATTCACTTCGGTCGCGAGAGCAAACCAGGCGCAAAACGTGCGAGAACTACCAACACCAAGTATTACTTGGCCCCATTCCAAACAGACAGCTACACGCAGCAACTGAAACAACAGCACCCCGAAAGGTGGCAGGAGCACCAAGGACTCTCTGATGAAATCAAGAAGGGCTACTTTGAGAATGTCCAGCCCGTGAAGCACACCTTACATCCACATTTTGGATCTTAGCAGGTGCCGAGGATGCATACAATCAATGCGCCAATTGTCGACAAAATTATTGGAGACATGCTTTGGGTTCCAGATGAAGTTGAGGGCGAGAGTCACACAAAGATGATGCAGCCGTTAGTTGGCTTTGCTGACGAATATGAAGACGTTAAACATGGAGAAGGTGTCGACCGCTACCGTATTGATATCAAGAATTCCCTGCAATTCGACCTTGCTGTTGGATATTTGGCAGCTGCATGCACGTTTCGTCAGAGTTCTCGTATTTTGCTGTCTACGAAGGAGTTGACACGATTGGCTTCGATTGGGTGTGTCAGTGACGCAACTGTAGCCAAGTATGCTTAGTTTGCTGTTACCAATATTTTACAAAAGATTGCAAAACTGTTAAAGCAGTCTTGGACGTTCTCTATTACACTGGATATGTCGACACACATGAGCACTTCTTATCTCGACATCCGTCTCTGTTTATCTTCTTAAGTATGGCAATCTCAATGTCCATTTTTTGGCGATTCCAGTGTACGAACGACACACTGGCAAGGTCATATTCTGGACTGCTTGTATAACGCTCGACGCTGTGCTGCCTCAATGGCGTGACATCATCATTGGCACCTCTTAGAATGGCGGAAAAAAACGACAGGCCGATTCAGCGGTTGTGTTACCAGGTTCCAAAATGTTGCAAAGCCTGGTTTTATTCGAGTTTGGTGTGGCGCGCACCAACTGGACATCGTATTGCAAGACGTGTACGTCCATTTCGGTGATGACGAGTTTCACGGAGTGTTGACCTCCATCATTTCCTACCTTCGTCGACAGCAGAACCTGATCGGCGAAATGAAGATTGCTTGGCCAAAATTCGCTACCTCCCGTTGGGAATCTATCAGCAAAGTTGGTGGCTGGTTCAATGCCAAACGTGTCCGTGTTGGTGCCTTCTTTGCCAAAAAGAACCCGGTGTGCACGCCGTCCCAACGTTGGTGGATTTACATCATGATTGCTGAAGCCTTTGCAGCACGCGCGATAGTGACATTCAAGCAGCTCCAAGGTCACTCTGTCACGGTGTCAATGCAGCGAGAACATTTGAAGAGTTTGATGTTGTTCTACATAGAATTAGTCGGCGCCAAAGGTCCACTCCTGGCGGACGGTGGTGAGGCGGACACACTGGACCCTAATGAATGACATGTATCGACTTCCGAAACGTTTACTGCTAGTCTTGTCGAAGTGAAGAGTTTCATTGACGATCAGGGTTTATTTGTGTCTGAGATCCTTGCATCCATGGATGATGGAGAAGTGAGAGATGTTGTGAAAAGCGTCGCTACTCTGTTCATCAATGTCATCAACGGTATTGATGAGATTGTGGCTGAGCGAGATCCCAATCATCGAGGCGCGAATTCAGAGGACTCCAAACTTCCACCCGTTTCACCTCAAGACCTGGTTTTAATTCGCAACTCTGAATTCAGTGCAATTGTGAGGAGTCAGAAGGAGCGCCTTCTGGCGCGTTGGACACTCGAAGTGATCGATTTGATTGAGCACGAGCACGGTGAGCTGTTAAATGCCGTGAGATGTGAACCTGCTCTCAAGTCGACATTAGACTCCCTCAATGGAGATTCTACTTTTGATGAATCATGGGGTGTTGTCAAAGACAGGTTCAAGTATCCTCAACGGTTCTGTGGTGGAGTTGCTAGCTACTGTGTTTACCGGCACAAGTCAAGTTGAATCTGATTTCTCGATTTTAAGGAATGAAAAAGACGGTTTTCGCAACAATATCACCGACCTTTCGCTAGAAGGAGTGTTGCATTGCAAGCAAATGAAAATGCTGAGCCTCATTGCCGGTTTTGGAGCTGAATAAACAATGATCCGTATATAATATTTTGGTCAAGCCGTAAACAAGCTATTTACGGTATATACGGTTGAATCCGTATATAAAGAGGCCTGAACATAGGTCTTCTTCTCCGTTAAGGTCAGCGTTACAACCTAGTTTTCTATGCTTCCTCACACCCGCGTAAGTGAAGTCTTGGTGAACATGTCTACCATGTTTTCAGTGTAGATAGCCTGTACCATCATAAGTAATAACGTCGTGAGTTGCCCGCTTCATATCCTATATTTGTAATAAAATACTCGTGCAAGCGATGGAAGAGCCGATGTTTTCGAACGAGATGAACGACGTCCCTTTACTGATGCTCAGTCGCCGGCATCATGTATACATCCCCCCCGCTCATGCTGTCGGAAACTTGATGCAGCTAGTCCAACTACCAAGAAAAACGACTCCATTCGCGCCACAGGGGAAAACTGTTGAGAGAGAAGGTAGTAGTGAGGGTTCTATGAAAAACGAAGACGGCTTTACACCGGGATTGCTTATTGAAAAGTGAGTTGTATTCCTATAGGTTTCGCAATTCGAAACCAATGGCTCTCAGAAGCCGATGGCTCTCAGCCACTAACGCTACCTGTCCTTTCTCCTCCTTGACTTTTAGTCCTACCCTTGAGTAATTACTTCTTGTAAGATATCTGCAGTAAAAACTCTGCTACGTCTTATCCAAAATGGTAGTGTCTTGCGTGGAGTGGGGGACGTAGCTTCGGGAGGGTCGAAACTCTGGTGAACCCCAAACACCAGGTCGTGAGTATCAGTCACAATTAACTTGACCACGCTTGGACTCGAACCCGCAATCAGCCGCGTGATATCCCCCTTACCAGACGACTGAGCCAATCCGATGTCTTGTACCGGCACAAGTCACACACTATACCAAACCTACAAAATAGACAACTACTCCTAATATGAAATATGCAACTTATACACCTAAACGTGAGTTGTCCCACCATCATAAGTAATAACGTCGTGAGTTGCCCGCTTCATATCCTAAATTTGTAATAAAATACTCGTGCAAGCGATGGAAGAGCCGATGTTTTCGAACGAGATGAACGACGTCCCTTTACTGATGCTCAGTCGCCGGCATCATGTATACATCCCCCCGCTCATGCTGTCGGAAACTTGATGGTCTCCATCGGTTTTCCGACAGCATGAGCGTTCTCATGTCCGAACTTGACGAGAATCTCCCTGTCATATTTAGACTAATCAATCGAAATGGAGTCCTCCTTCACCATGACATGTACACTAAGATACTCCGTCAATTCTCCCTGGCCCTTCATTCCATACTGATAATCCAGTAAATGAAAGAATTCCAAATTTTCGCTCTCGTCATTTGTCGCGCATAAAATGTTGTCGACATAGACGAGCACTAGCACAATTATGCCATTCGTCTTCATCCGATGGTATAAAGATGGCTCAGTAGAACATCGCTGATATCCATGATCTATCATCCAGAAGTCCAACTCTTCATTCCAATCTCTGCCTGATTGTCGAAGTCCGTACAAAGCCTTGCGAACAAGATATAGGTTGTCTGGATTCTTGCATGGGAACTCATCGATATTGAGTACGTACTGCGAAATTTTTAACTCTGCGTTCAGATATGCCGTATTGATATCACCGCCGTACAGATTAAGGCCGAGTTCTGCAGCTAGTCCAACTACCAAGAAAAACGACTCCATTCGCGCCACAGGGGAAAACGTTTCATTAAAATCAATTCCAGCACGCTGCCGATTTCCAGGTGTCACGATTCTAGCTTTAAATCGGATGACGTATCCATACTGGTCCGTCTTAATCGCCCAAACCCACATGGTACGAATAGACTTCACATCCCTTGGGATGTTTTCCCGCGGAACTTCTTCCAGCACTTGTTTCATGTGTAATGAATCCATCTCTGCTTACTGAGATTCACTCCAGAGGTATCCAAACTTGGAACGTCGAGCTCCGCGACTGTTTCTTGGCAATTTTACATCGGTACCAAGAATCGGCTTACCACACCTGTCAAGTATGCGCAGTCCAGTGGCGTATGCAACAAAGTCGTCATACCGAACTGGTCGTCGTCTTTCTGAGACTTCGCATAATGCGTTTTCGACGCTTTTCCGCTGACGCCTGGTTCGCCACGATTACGGATGATGTCTCACTGCACTGTTGCCGTTTCCTTGTCGTCAACATTGTTCCTCACTATCGGCATCCTCTTCGGCATTTTGCTCACTCGTCATGAATTCATCCTCACTGCCCGCATTCGATCCATCATATCCTATCAGGGACTCAGGGTAGTTGCGTCCCGTGTCTTGGTCGAATCGACGTCCCTCCATAAAAATCTCGGAAAGGCCGTCCGCAACGTGTGTAGTCTGTAGCGTATCCTCAGCGAATAGTCCTTCCGTAGCATCATGTTCCAAAGTTGATAAGTTTTGCTCTGCATCCGCTACTTGCACTGCGTCTAGCTCCACATCTTCATCGAGATGGCATTTCCTGCGTCCGCCTGCAGCTTAACATCCTCGGCCACGGTGGCATCTTCTTCGTTCTCCTTGTCCACCTCTTCGACTTCAATCGTCGAGCAAATACTCGCTTCGCCAGAGATAGAAGCGGAAAATCCAGTAGCTGTATTATCAAGAACGTGGATGGGATCCATGCTACCAAGATGAGTGTCGTGTGTTTGTGCTTCAATATCATCACTTGGATCGTCAGTAGTAAAGCGAAATCACTCTTCAGAATCGGAATCCTGGCTGTCCTCACAGTACCTATCCTTGTATAACTCTGTTTCATCGATACTCAAATCCGATACCCACTTGCACGTTTGTTCCTCGGGAAAATACACTTTATATATAATGTGGTCGTCGTCGAGACCAAGTATGTAGCCAATTTTAGAGTTATATCGTGTTCGCGGGGCTTATTCAGACCTTTTGGAATGCATGCATACGTCTTGGAACCAAACGTGTTCGCGTGGCTTATTCAGACCTTTTGGAATGCATGCATACTTCTTGGAACCAAACGTCATATGTAGTGCACGTCTAGCTTCATGTTTGTATACCTTTCGTATGGAATGCCCGCTATCGCTTTGTTGTACATTAAATTCTTAATCCATGTAGCATACGCCAGTGCATGGGAGCTCAACGACTTTGGAAAGACTGCTGTTCGCATCATACACTTCGCCATGTTCCATAAAGATTTGGTGCTGACACTCGACTGGATTCATGTGGAGCTTTTTGGTCCAACTTTAACGTGTTGTATCCCCTGTCGTGCGTACCACGCCTCCATATCATTATTGGCAAATTCGCCACTGCGATCCGTCAGTACACGTTTCACCG
>JH598491.1:254773-273053 GCA_000173235.2 Hyaloperonospora arabidopsidis Emoy2 | reverse complement strand
CTGAGCCATGTTTATACCATCGGATGAAGACGAATGGCATAATTGTGCTAGCTCGTCTATGTCGACAACATTTTATGCGCGAAAAATGACGAGAGCGAAAATTTGGAATTCTTTCATTTACTGGATTATCAGTATGGAATGAAGGGCCAGGGAGAATTGACGGAGTATCTTAGTGTACATGTCATGGTGAAGGAGGACTCCATTTCGATTGATTAGTCTAAATATGACAGGGAGATTCTCGTCAAGTTCGGACATGAGAACGCTCATGCTGTCGGAAAACCGATGGGGACCATCAAGTTTCCGACAGCATGAGCGGGGGGGGATGTACACATGATACTGGCGACGGATTAAGATGAATTCGACATCGGTTTTGACTACCGTGGCGTAGTTTGGATGCTCATTTACCTAGCTACATGCACGCGACCCGATTTAGCGTATGTGCTTGGCTAGCTAAGTCGATCTGTTTCTGCGCCAAAGAAGCAATATGTTGGATGTATTAACGTGAGTTGCGCTACTTGGCCAGAACGACAGAGTATGGTATACAATACAGACGTGATCTACACGTAGTGGTTTGCATGATACCAAGATTGTCGTGAATGGATTCTGCGACAGCGACTGGGCAAGTGACCTCGAATATCGTAAAGTACTAGTGGATTTGTATTTACGATTGCAGGCGGTGCAGTAGCATGGGCCTCTAAGCGGCAACCGATTATTGCTCTATCAACAGCAGAGGCTGAATATGTCACCGCATTTGAAGCGACGATGGAAGTATGGAAGCTATGCTTTATCCTGGAAGTCCTGTCGCAATTTGATTCGGATATTCGCCTCGGAATTGACAGTCAGTCTGCTTTCGTGATGGCAACCAACCCAATTTACAGCAGAAGATCTTGGCACATCGACCTGCGCTGACATTATGTGTGGGAGCAAGTGCAGCGAAACATATCGCAGCTGGAGAAGGTGCGCGGTGACGACAATCCTGCTGATGCGTTTACCAAGCTGCTTGAAAAGGCGAGGCTTCATCGGCTATCCGAGATGATCGGTGTGCATACGGTTACGATCAAATAAGATGGATTCAATGCTTTCGCTTCGAGGGAGGCGTGTTGGAAACCACACATGTTTGAGGACTCTATGAGTTTATTGTGGAACCAGACGCTTGGAGGAGGGAGACCGGTTAGACACTAGGAGTCTGAAAGGAAGATTACTATGGGACCATGACTGGGACCATGCAGATAAACGATAGGAGAGCAACAACGGTCTGGACCATGCATATGAACGGTAGGACTTGTAGGCTAAGAAAATACACATCAGTGTTGTAAAAGCACCGAAGTCCAAAATGCATTCAGGTTTCTAACGGAGAACTGAATCAAGTTGCAAAACACAATATATAATTAGTTACTGAAGAATGAGTATAATTCTGTTAATGTCTGTACTAATGAGAACTGGGCAACGCGATCAGCCGTTGCTTATGAGCAGCCAGCATTTGCTTATGTAACCATATTCAGCTTTGATCGGATTTAAGCCATTAACAAGCGTGCTTCTCAATAATGACCTAGCCAAAGAGTGACTCCGGATATGCCTATATGGCTATGAGAGGGGACAGGCTATATCGCACTTAGAACGTGTAAGGTCCACCCTAGCCGCGTTATTTACATACAGACAAACAAACAGACAGACAGGAAGATAGTTGCGATTTAAAAAGTTCGGCATTCACCTTGCGCACAGTCACTAATAGCTCCACTCTTCAGGCTCGCAAAAAGGTATTATCATAATCAGGTGGTGACAATCAAGGTTAGACTGAGTATTGGATCTTGATAAGCCAAATCAATCATACAATGACCCACTAGCCACCAGTACGTTTAATTTTCACCATTCGTTCGAACGTCACTATGACTATTATTGTACCATATAATATTCAGATAATATTTCCTCACAACGTGATATCATGGGAATGTCAGAGGCGCGCGCAATAAATGGCAAAAATGTAGTCGAAATATACAGTCTAGGTAAGAGTGAGGTTCAATTGATTTATATAGGGAGAACCTGACTATATAACATAGGTCTTCTTCTCCGTTAAGGTCAGCGTTACAACCTAGTTTTCTATGCTTCCTTGCACCCGCGTAAATAAAGTCTCGGTGCACATTTCTACTATGTTTTCAGTGTAGATAGCCTGTACCATCATAATTAATAACGTCGCGAGTTGCCCGCTTTATAACCGAAATTTGTAATAAAATACTCGTGCAAGCGATGGAAGCGCCGATGTTTTGGAACGAGATGAAAGGCGTCCAATTACTGGCGCTCCTGGAACTCCTAAACGACCTTAAAATGAAAATTACGCGTCGTTCTTCTCATGAAGGTTAAAAAAGCCATAAGGCCAAATAAAATATGTTGTATCTCGATGACTAACGTAGCGCTTTCAACCGTCATTTGTGATCATAAGAATTTGGGACTTGTCAATTGAATTGACGAAGACGATGAGCAAATGATGTGAAAGGTGATGGTACCGACGACAAGTTACAATAGGAATTGTATGCAAAAAGCAATGTTTTATATCACAAATATAGTGTGTAAACTTCTGCGTTATTTTTTGGTCACCCGTCTGCGTTACCAACATAAGCGGGTAAACAGAGAGTTGCGAGTCATTACAGCGTGTTTGTAGCTTTAAGGGTGCTAATTAATTCAAAAGGATGTAGAAATTATGCACAGATACACACATACCTAGCGTCTTTAAAGTACATCAAAAATTCTCTCCTCCATCCTCTGTAATTTGATTAACCAGAAAGTTTTGTAAATGTTTCTGTCGACAGTCATTTCAAGCTGTGACCCTTTGCGATGGCCAAGTAAATGTAGCTAAATATGTCAACTTATTTTGTCTCAAAGACCGCGTTGCTTCCGGAAATAGAATCCAGCTTCGAATTCTTGACTAATTGAGTATTACTTGCTGCTTCTGTGGCGTTGTTGTAAAGTATAGACTACGCGATTATACAGTGTGCTTTTACAACGCTTCGAAAGATATTTGTAAGGGAGAATAAAATCGATGGCCCCTTTAATCACGAAAGAAAACCCACATAATTTAAATATAAAATAAATGCCTCAGATGATGAAAAAAGAAAAATGCCAAGGTCCTCGTGTACTCAATTTAACGTGGTATACATATACTGACAGTGTGCTTTGATGAAGGACTTAACCTATTATAATAACTATTCACACCAATATGCTGAAATACATCGGACATACTAAAAGAGATGAGCACTTGATTACGATCGCGCGGGTATTCACCGAGAAGTGTGGACTTATGCTACGCTCGCGAATCAACGCTACATTACGTCAATACATATTTGAAAAGAACTGCAAGCTTGGTGCCGTGGAGAAAACTTAGGTAGAAGCTGACAGTTGTATAGGCCCATAAACATTTAGAAGCGCCCTTAAAAAATTACTATAGTTTACTTTATAATAATACGCTTAAAAGCTCTGTAGCACAAAGTAACAACGCAGCACGTGGTATTGCATCTGATATTGCCATTAAAAGACCGCATGCCATGGTCTGACGGATATAGTAACACAAACGATTAATTAAATCATAGTTAAGTCCGTACCGTAGATTTTAATGCAAAGTGTATTTGCTTTCTAAATTATGACGTATATGCTGGATGAGTTACACTTCGACCATATCAAATGTTTTTTGTTTAATGTCATTACCTCTTGAACTCTCCACGTTCAGCGTGTTGTTCTGGAAGTTTAGTCATTCACAGCACCGGTGAATATCTGCAATAGCACTTAAACGACTCCAACAACACTGGTACCTGTTTCATATTGCTTGGTATCATTAGTTCATGTTGGACATAGCTTTGTGCACGCGGCAATTAAAGACGGCACTATCTTATCAAATCCAGATTAAATGACATGTCAGATTCACATATTTACGATGTCAATTCAAAACGTCCAGACGATATCAACAAAGCAACGCTTTTGTACAAATAAAATGACAACCTTGATAAACTATGCTTGAGGTATCATCGCACATTTTCCTGCTTGCAATACGTGTGCATTCAAAGAAGGCTGAACGATTTCAAATTATAATAATTATAATCAAAAATATAGAATAGATTCATGATCTTCTATTGAATTGATTTACTGTGCCAAAGAATTTAGAGCTAGTTAGCAGGAAGCTTGTTCCTATCCCACAATAGAACAACTACAACAGCAGCACTATAATATTAACAACACCACAGAACAGTAGTAGCGTAACCAACCAGTTTAAGCAGTAACAACAGCAGCAAAACTAAACATCTGCACCAATTTAACAACAGGAACAGAAGCTGCGACAACAACAAAAGTAGCATTAGTAACAAGAGCAACAATAACAATAAATATGGCAGCAGCAACAACACCGCCAGCAGTATTAAACAAAATCAACGGGAGAAATAGAAATAGGTTACAACAACAACAACAGCTACAGCGACAACTACACTAGCAACAAAACAGCAGCAACATAAAAAGTTATAAATCATAAAAATCATTACATTAAAAAACAATAACAACAATACCGAAAACGATAACAAACAATACCATCTATCACGACAACATACACCAATAATCTACATTTAGGGCCGCAGCCGATGATATGAAGAAGCGTTTACATCTTTCCTGTGCCCGCGCCTGCAAACGGTACCTGCGAGCGGTCTTCGCCCGCGGTAGAACCTTTTTAGCAGCTCCCCCTATAGGGCGGGGGTTGTGCAATGCCGTACTATGGGATTTGAGAAATGACTACAGATAAGATAGGGGAGCAAGCTCTGGAGCTCGCCCTTTGATATAAATAATCCATTTCGGAGAACTGAACCAAGTTGCAAAACACAGTATGTAATTAGTTACTGAAGAATGAGTATAATTCTGTTAATGTCTGTACTAATGAGAACTGGGCAACGCGATCAGCCGTTGCTTATGAGCAGCCAGCATTTGCTTATGTAACCATATTCAGCTTTGATCGGATTTAAGCCATTAACAAGCGTGCTTCTCAATAATGACCTAGCCAAAGAGTGACTCCGGATATGCCTATATGGCTATGAGAGGGGACAGGCTATATCGCACTTAGAACGTGTAAGGTCCACCCTAGCCGCGTTATTTACATACAGACAAACAAACAGACAGACAGGAAGATAGTTGCGATTTAAAAAGTTCGGCATTCACCTTGCGCACAGTCACTAATAGCTCCACTCTTCAGGCTCGCAATAAATGTTATGTGCACCACGTTAACTTGAGTATAACTTGGACGTGATTTTTTTGTATTTCTCATCAGTTGGGGCATTATCTTTAATTTTGTAATTAAATTGGGCTTGTTTTATTTTCTTTAATTTTTACACTAAAAGCGGGTGTAAGACGATAGATAAAAATGCATTATATCGATACAGTGTAATGGGAAGCTGACAGAAACATGTTGTTTGATATCTGAGAGTCACATATGTATAACTAAATGAGCAAGCCCATCGTGCTCGAGTACAGCCATCGAATAGTCAATGTTGTGAAGCTGGAAGTACTATATGAAAGACGTTTGACAGGACGAAAGCATCGAACCATTTATGGCGTACAACTAAAGACGGCCTAATGCCTTACCGTATAACACCCAAGAATTATTGATTGTAGTAACAAATGGCTCGATTGTGTTAGAGTGTCGGTAACTGAATTGTATGTAGAGCGTTCTTTTACTGCCTTATGACACTGTAAGACAGTAAAAACCGTTCTACTTCCCGGTACGTGAGGTCAAACTGCTAAGAGCAAATATGCTGTATCTTCTACGTGCGTCTGACATCTCCCGTGCGACCGAAATTCCACAGGGAGAAATGCGTCCACAGCCACCGGTGCTTCACGTTTTAAACCATTTTAATTTTTTCTTACGGGCTCGTAAATCTAAATACTCACTGCTAGAGTGGACGATTATGATGGCTTCTTAATGTAATCACAAAAGAATCTTCTAAGGACGGTCCTGACGACGGTGGTGATATAAACAGTAATGAATTGTGCTTGCAATCCGCGCCTTTGGATGTGTGAGGAAGATGTTAGGGTGAATGTAGTACGACTTTCTGCATTAGAGGGTATAATTTACATGAGTTTCAGTGCACGGTATCTCTCTTTTTATCCAATTTTTTCTTTGTTTCTCATTTTATTTGCTCACTACGTCTCGTCACTGTGTAGTGGGGCAATCACAAAATCTTTGTCACTAGTATACTGAACACCGGCGCCTAGACGATCGACTATGAGGATATTTATATTCCGCGAATAAAGTTTTCCATCTCTCATCCGGCAAAACTGTCGATGGGGAGAATTGAGCGCTACTTGCTAAAAGTGAGTCGATGAGAAATTAGTCGTGTCAGAAAACGGTTGGGACGATTATAAGGAAAACAGAAATCACGATATATTGGTTATTCTTTGCCGCTTCCTTGAACTGCCATCATCTACTTTGATATAGCTCGATGATAAATACGAAAAAAAGATTTATATACTTGATCGTCAATGACTAAGGCCGACTTACAATCTTATAACTACATGTTTGCGCGGTAGATTGAAATTTTTGGACGTTGTCCTCAGCTTCTTCACAAACTTGAACAAAAATCCAGAGGGTACATTATACATAAGCGCCATCGACTTTCTTGTGCCTTGGGAGGCAATCAATAATACGCGGAAAGTAATTTGCTTTTTCTGCAAAGTATGTTGAATCTGAATAGTGCTAAAAATATATTATATGTGTGGCATCGTGGCTTAGTTATTGGCTTCTTGTGTAGCATCTCCCGCCAAAGTTAATACTTTATTCCTACCACGGCTGCGGGCGTGTAGATCTTGTGATCGAAATGTCACATATATAAGATAGCGCGCTTTGCGCAGGTAATGTGATCAACGCCAATAACGCCAGAAAACGATCGCAATATATTAATTGCGGCTCATATGATCGTGCTAGTGATCTTTTATTCCGGCTTGTGCGCTCGTTATTCGGGTGGCCATTGTTAAAATATCATTTTTCGCGGTTAGAATCAGACTACAGGGAAATAGATGGGTTGTACGATCTTGGCTGTAAGTCGTGCGGTCTTGATCGCGGGATCGTCGATCGCGCGATCACACTAGTCAAGATCTCCTCTCTCCCTGCATTGATAGAGGAATGCGTATGTGATAAAGCCGATCGAGGTTGGGAGGATAAAACCTCGGCTTCCGACTAAGTACGAAGCGGTATTTAGCTGGAATTGTAGGACGATGGCCATCAACATAGAAGTTACCGTAGGATGACCCCACGAGCAGAACCACATCCATCAGCGCCGTTTCAGACTTTGACAAGAGGATGAAGGGCGATCAGAGGACCGCGATCATGGGACCACAATCAACGGATCGCGATCAAGGGACCGCGATCCAGCGTGGGCCACCAGATATGGAAGGATTGCAGATCGATTCGGAAGGAGGCGACACATGGAAGCATATCCTGGACTACGGGGTGGGTATAGTCATAGTTTTAGTCTTTGGTTGGTTAACATTAAACAGAGTTTAATTTTCTTCTAAGTACATTTGTGTCGGTCTTCTTCTGGGCAGCATATTTGGCCTCCCGACGTCAGAGAACTTCGACACTACTAACTGGAAGATCACTCCTGGAACTATTTGGCCAGAAGTGCAAGGACTCTCAACAACTCTCAACTGCGATCGGACGCAAGCAACCTTACTGGTTGAAGTACAAGATCGCGAGACGGCTCAAGTGGTCAGAAGGCTCACGACTCAAGTACCCCATTTGGCACAAGGCTTTAAAGGCTGATCGCGGCGACTCTGGGAGAGCGCCAAACAAGAACATGCGATCGGGTGAGGAATTTCCACCCGATCGACACCAATCTATACAACAGCCAAGTTTAGCATCGAGTCAAGTCCACCTAGAAGAGTACAGGCCGCCCTACCGACGGGTACGCAAGGTGAGGGAGGAAAAAGTGCAAGCGGAATCGGAGTACCTCCTCCGTTAGTCGGTCGTCTGGGCGCCAGTGGAGAGTTGGGATCGCCTTACAACAATGAGCGAACCCCACTCCACCACGATGGTGCGCGTGCCCATATCTTCTGGTGGCTCGGGATTTCACCGTGAGTCCTGTAATGAAGATGTTAAGATCAAGACCGAACCCGGGATTGAAGCGCCAGTGGAAGATGGATCACCGCAGACCCGCAAAGAAAAAATGTCTCAAGATCATCAGAATTTTATAAGGGGATATGATGACAAGAAAGTTAAAGAGGAAGATCACCAGGATGATTTGGATGAAAAATTTCTAACCCCTTCTGAGGTCCCTTCGGGGCACCCCGCAGACCATGTTACAAAACATGGTCTACCGGATGAAGATCCTTAGTCAAAACCAAAAGATTTTCATCCAAAATACCGCATAATCAAAGGCGAAGAAACACACTCCTAAGCTTTCCCGATCGGAGACGAAGACGGCATATCCACATCGAAACAAGCAAGCGATCAAGACGGAAGGTCAAGACACAGAAGCATAAGGCTGGCAGCTGGAACGAATCACCTGGAAATGTTATTGGCAACAACTGAAGAAAGTGCTCGCGGAAGATTCAGTTCTTAAGGTGTTGAAGCCCAAGCTGATCGTGTCGATACATGACCCGGTATCACCACCAAAAGTGACCTCGAATCAGCTGGAGGCACTGCGTCGTCTTATCCAGTTCCTACGAGTCGCTGGATTTACGTCCGAAGCGTTCGATGCGCAAACACTCTTAGAGTGCAATCAAGTTCGGGTGATCAGGGCAGGGAGGCTACTATTTGAGAAGCTAATTCCACTAACGGGCACTCACAATCCTGCGGATCAACATATCAAAAAAGAGGAGAATGCGGACAGATGGATTAAGCAGATCGACCGTATACCGACAAAGGAACACCTGGGCCAAGTGATCGAGCCGGTCGACAGAAAGACGAATGTACAGGATTATCGCGCTACGCCTCGGCAGAATCAGATTTGGACTCAGACGAGTCGTTTGGAATGCAGCGGATGTCGCTGGGATCGATGGGGAAGCGCTGCTAAGATAAAGGCTCGACCCGGCTAACAGTGGGTTGCGATCGACTCAAGCACCGGCCTCAATGAATACAAACACGATTGAACCAAGTCAACTACAAACGTATTTCAAGACCGCTATGGACAAGTTCATTCGATATCGCGAAGGACAAGGAGGAAGTCACCCAGTCGCCCAAGTCGGGACAACAAATTCCCAAGAGCGATACATCCAATATGTCAAAATGGAATCAGTTGAATCGTACCGTGATCGATCGGGCGAATATGATCAAGACCGTCAAGGAATTCGGCGACCTTAGCCGACCGCAGGTGGAAACCGCAGAAACCGCACCTACTGGAGGTTTCAGCGTGCAAAGGATACGATTGTCGGCGATTACAGACCTCAAAGTATTTTCAGGGCGGGACCCAGACGAAAAACGTTCCAGGAGCAGGTTTAACAAGATGAAGACAGCCTTCCTACGTGATCAAGCTCCCGATAATGAAAATATTTGGTATTTGGAGGTCTGCTGACAGGACCTGCGCGAAATTGGTACATGGTACAACCAGTTGAGCCAATCGACCCGTAATGAGTGGAAACCATTGGCAGAAAGTTTCATGGTCCAATACGGATGATACGGAATGTCAGCAGGAAGGCAATATTACCATGCGTGGAAGCGATCGAATAAGACCCCGTTGGAATATCTCCACCTGCTGAATGTGGCAGGAATGCGAGCTAAAGTGTCGTTCAGAGATGATCCGCCATCATGCCGACGTGAGCATTGAAGCATTTCATTGATACTTTGGACGAGCGAGAGCTGGCGAAACATCCGACAATATTGCGAGACATGACGCTATTACGACGGAAGAAGCTTTACACGCGTATCAGTGTATGGACTTTTGATAGAATAAAGAGTCGGCCGAATCAACAAATTTCGATTGCGATCGTCTAAAGCGTCGGCTCCGGTGTATTCAAAAACAACCTGCGCATTGAAAGCCATTCGCGTAGAAAGTGAAGAGAGTGACTTGGACTCAAGCTCGGATGGATCGGATGAAGATAAATAAATTTCGTAAACTAATAAATATTTTAAGAAGCGTTTCGGCGCAAAGATCGGTGTGACGACCGCCTCCGATCAAGTCGCAGATCTGGGAGAGAAACGAGACAGATCGCGAAAGACAGATCGGAAGATGATCGCGATTGCGTCGGACTCTCGAAATCCTGCACACTCTGCGGCTCAAAAAGACATGATGATCGCGGATGTTGGAAACGATTGACCTGTCAAAAGTGTGGCCGCAAACGACATCCCTCGGATAAATGCCTACATTCTTGTCCCGCGTGTGGGGAGGTTCATGATAGCGGTCAATTCTCCATGGAGTTCTACAACCTGATCCGTAAGTGGTACATGCCGACCAAGCACGCGGGGCTCCTCCCGACCAAGGTGGAGGGGATGTTAAACTAGGACGCTCGCCAGGTAGGAATCTGGTACGAGCCGAGCATTCAAGGTTATACATATATGCATTTGAGGAGATGTTTATAATCGATCAGGGGAGTAACAATCGGATCGACCCGATAGTTAATACATGTGATTTGGATACCCATCGTTTGCGTAGTGTTTCAAGTGTGAAGAGGGTGGATGAATAGTCGCGATCTCCCGTTAAGATGGAGCTCGATCAAGCGCCGGGAGAGTCGCGAGAATATTGGAAGTATTACATACCGGGAAAGTGCTTTAAACAAGCTAAAGCGGTGGGTAAAATTAACAGCGAAAGGGCCACTATGAAATTCGATTCTGGAGCTGAGGTCTCAATCGTCGACGCTACTTTTGCTCGTAAGGTGGGGTGTATGATCAACGAAAGCCAGAAGCAAGAATGTGTGGGAATCGGGGAGAACGTCTACATGACTGAGTGGCGCACCAAGATCTAGATCACGCTAAACGGATAGCTAGTATACTATTTTAATGTTTGGGTGGGCGATCAAGTTGGCCAAGAAGCGATCTTACGTATGGATTTTATGGTGCCAGCAGGGATATGTTTGGATCTAGCAAACGGTACGCTTTGTTTGCCAGAAGAAGTGGAAATTCACCTGGCAGGGCGACGACCTCCATATGGAGTAAAAATACAGCCGATCACTGCCCCAGGTCAACATGTGGTAATCCCAGTAGGAGGCTTCACGGAAATGAAGATTGGAGAAGGTTTCCCTAAATCCAAACTATGGGTAAGGTGGGACAAAAAATGGGGTACCGACGGTTACTACTAGCCCCGGCCAGATCTAGTATTTGTACTGACCAATATCGTCGATCAGCCGGTGATTCTCGATCACTATATGCCCCTAGGGTGGTGATGGATGGCGGACATGATACCTTGATCACCGGGGTACGTTTCAGTCGGATCAAGCCGGTATAATGAATGGCAGACTCTGGCATTCGAAGCTACAACGGAGTTAATCAAAGAAAATCCGATCGAGTATTCGGAGCCTCTAGTGGACCACCTTTCGTGCCCAATCCCAAAAAAGATTTTGATGCACAGAAAGAAACATGAAAGGGAAACGGATGTAAGCCGATCGGGGAAGGTCGTGTCACAAGCAGGAGTGTCAGATATTACAGAACGCGAAAAATGAGTCAATATCGAGTATAAAGACCACCCTTCCAGTGAAGAACAGAAATAGTTAGGAACGCTTACTGCGGTCAGTATGATTGCAAAAGTAGGGGATGGCGATCCGACATAGGACCGGTTGGATGAGGCGATCGGACAAGAAAAGGCGGTCGCGACCGAGGATGATTGCCGGGATGTGGGCGATCAGGAGATAAAATCGTCAGATCAAGGGAGTAAAAGCGCTACAACGCCCACTACCAAAGACGATTCAGTAGATAAACTTCGACGAAAACTGTGGTATATCGCCATGATACGGGTGACCTGCTCGCCGAAGACGTGGAACAACATATGTCGATCTTACCAGAAGTAGTCGTTCCTACGGTAGATGTGGCTATCAAAGACATCCAAGTTGGCGATCCAGGTATACCACTGACAGATGATCAAAAAAAGTTAAAGCAACTGATCTGGAAGAATCGCCTTTCCCTCATAGACAAAAGGAATGCCCTGCCTTGAGCTGCGTGGGGAGCGGTATGCGATATTGATGTCGGAAGTGCAAAACCTATCGCGCAGATTGTACGACCAGAGGCACCCAAATATCGAGAGAAACTGGCAGATCTAATTTAAGGGACTACTATCGGCCAAGATCATCCAGCCATCCACCTCACCTTGGGCTTCCCCTATCGTGGTGATCAAGAAAAATGGGGAAGATATACGACTATGCATTGATCACAGGAAGGTGAACCAATTGACAAGATGAATGATATATCCCGTGTCACTGATTAGCAAATTGCTGCAAGACTTGGATAAAGCGAGTGTGATCATGTGGTATTGCTCTTTGGATATGGCAAGTGAATTTTGGGTGGTAGAGATGACAGAACGAACAAGAGCTATTTCTGCTTTCGTCACGCGTTCGGGTTTGTTTAATTGGTTACCGATGCCTTTTGGGGTGAAGAAAGCTCCCCAGATCTACCAGCGACTGATCGAAAATGCACTCTATGAGTATCTAAAGATCGGCTCAACACATAACTCGAGTACAACAACTTCGTCGACACTAACCGATGTGTTTACTGACAGAGTGCCGGATTCGGACCCAAGACCATCGGTCCTAGGTCGAAGATCATGTATCGACGAAATCTTGATACCTGCTATGTCATGGATTTCTCTATATACAAAGGTGGAACGGCTGTTAGAGGTTTGTTCGATGGGATTTATTGATTAGTGTGGCCAAAGGCTTCTGGAGGATTTGCAAGGTCGACTACCTAGGCCATCAAGTTTCGCTCGAGGGGTTGGAAGCCCACCCCAAGTATTTAGGATCAATTATGACAATTCCCTTTTCTCGAACTCTGCGATCGATGCAGTCATTCTTGGGAAGCCTAAATTACTACAGTCGCTTCATTAAAGACTTTTCGATACATGCCTCTGTGCTCTATGAGCTGCGGAAAGCTGATTTCCATGAGATCAGCCGTGACAAGGACGTTCAGCTGTCTATATCAGACACCGAACCCGATCGCGATCCACGAGATGGGTGCGGACGCATTTCTCAAATATAGGGGGTGATCTGGATAAAGATATCGGGGGCAATCCGGACTCCGGGAACCGAAGTCGATGGAAGAAAGCGGTAGTATCTTTCACTCTGCTAAAGGCTAAAATTAATAAAACCGCGATCTGAAGACATTTCTATCCAGACCTATCGCCTGTGATTGTGGTATGCACCAGTAAGTGGGCGGTAGCAGCTGAATTGCTACAAGAATACGACAGTGTATATTGACCAGTCATATTTTTGTAGCCTTACGCTGAAGCTCAATGAAGTCATTTCTGGAATGGTCGAGAAAGAGGTGTTAGCTCTCCTCCGAATATTAGACATTTGTTATACGATGTTGGTTTCATGAGAGATTATAGTACTTACGAGATATTCGACGTTGGCTTGGCTATTGCAGTCGGATGGTCTCAACGGAAGATTAGGGAAATGGTGTAGCTGGACGTTTGAGATCCGACGATGTGAAAAAGGCGAAGACGAAATGCTGGGTATGCTGGCCACAAGTGTGACACCCCACAAAGACGTAAACGAAGTACTGATCGCGATTTCTCCAAGATAACAGCCATGGCAAGCCATAAGCATGCCACCACCCACGGTCGAAGCTGACGAAAATCTCCTAGTGGTCAGTTTCGATGAATCGGCTAGGGTAAAGAAGAAGGGCGGCACCTACAGTGCGATAATGTGGAATTTAATTGAGTGGAAGATCGTGGCTGCTATTTCTGAGTTTTCAGAGAATTTGACACTAAATAAAGCGGAATACTGTGGACTATTGATTGGTTTGGATTTACTGGCTGATCAGAATAGGGGGCGTGTGATCATTCGTGGCTACTCGAACTTGGTGGTAAGGCGGTTGCGGGGCGAGATTGATTGTAAGGCACCAGGTTTGTAATAGCTGCGGCATAAGGCAATAGAGAAACTCGGATCATGGCCATAGCATGAACTTCTACATATGAAACGGGACTGGAACCAGAGTGCTGATGGGCTAGCGGGTGAAGCTCGAGAGCAAGAGAAGGGTGACGTCGTGGTATCATACCAGCAACGAAATAATCTCATAACGCTTAATCGATTGAATGAGGTACTGATACCGAGACAAGTCTGTCTCCCAGTAAAGGTGGCGGTGATCACTCAGTCAGCGACGAGAAGACGATGTTCCCCGACAGTTTTGCAAAAAGAAATCGTACAACATGGCCGGATTGAGCGCATAATCAGGCGCAAGATGAGGAGAGTTGGATATATGACTTGAAGACGTATCTGATCGGGGGTATATCCATGCTGAATGCTAGAGAGACAAAGATTTGCGCCCTAATCACGCCGGACTACGAAGTCGACCAAAGTGGAATGATTTTTTATGTCCTAGGGCAGCAGCATAAAGCGAAGATCGTGGTGAGTCGGTTCGTCTGGTAATTCCCGAGTTGTTGCAACGAGATGTCTTACATCGTTACCGTACTAGTTTGGAGGGTGGGCACCAAGGAGTATGCCGCACATATCAACTGATTATGACGACCTTCCATTGGCGAGGATTGTACTGGGGCGTGCAGCGCTATGTAGCCGAGTGCGTCAATTATAAAAACGGCAAGAGTCGCCCGCATGATCCGGGTGGGTCACCAGAAAATTTACAAGCGATTACCCATTTCAAATTCTTGCCATTGATCACATCCCGTCTCTACCGCGATCGTTTAAAGGAAATACAGAATTGTTGCCGTGGATCGATCTGTTCTCGGGCTATGTGGTCGCGAAGGCGAGCTCGTCCCGGGCTGCACAGACAATATTCAAAAACTATGAGGAATGTGTATTTCGAATATTTGGTGCGAGTGAAGCTAACCGCCATGACTGGGAGCCAGGATTTATGTCCGATTTTTCCCGAGCGTTCAACAAAACCACGGGACAGAAGCAACGGACCACTACGGCTTATCGAACTCAAGCGAAAAAGAACTGCAGAGCGCATGGTTTAAACTCTGAGACATCGATAAAAATGTACGTCACTGATGAAAATCAAAGAGATTAAGACGAATATGCCAAGCGATTAATCTTTGCGATCAAAATCGCGCCAGACCAAGTCCGCTGAGAAACGCCGTTTTACTTGATTCATGGCTGGGACCCTTGATCGAAGTTGGAAGAGACCTACTACTAAGAAGTATCAAACCCCTCAATCGCGATCTTAGAAGATGGAGGTATAGTAGACAGCGCCAATATCAACGAGCGAGAGAGATCGTGAATGATCGGCTGAAGATCGCTATTCAAGACCGAGTGGATCGAAGGCCGCAATCTGCTGGAGATAGATTAAGGGTCACAAGTATGGCTATATCTGGATTGCATCAAAGATGGGTACGCATGAAAGCTAGCTCATATGTGGCATGGACCATTTAGGGTAGTTAGAAAAATGCGGCGATCATGCAATGCGATTGGCAGTCACAGGCACACCCTATCGGTTGTTTTTGGTGGTTCCTGTGTCCAAGCTGAAGCTGGTGAAGGCGTTTCTGAAGCGGCACCAGAGTCGGTTAAACGTAGGCGAGTTCGATCGAGTTGATTTTGATGAAGCCTTACTATTAGAAGATAGCTTGGAAGGCGAATTAATGGAGGACGAGTTCGAGATGGGGGAAATTGTGGATGTGCGATCAGGGCAAAAAACGCGCTACGGGCAAGTACACCGTCAATTTCTGGTACATTGGAAATATTATAGCGATCCGTCATGGGTGGATGAAGCAGACTTGAATTGCGGCGCTTTACTACAGAAAAATTCGATTACGATCGAGTAAGCCGGAATCGATTTGTAGTGATGCAATCGCACGAAGAAAAGTCACGAGGCAAGACCAGATACGGGTTAGTTGGAGTGTGTAAAAATGCAAAGGGGTTGGATATGGTTGTAAGGTGAAAAAATGCACCAGGAGGTGGTGCATGAAGAAGGAAGGGCTGTTTGTGAATGTGTGTGGCGATCGGGGTACGATCGCGGCCCAAGGGCATGATAAGAAAAAGAAGACATTTCCAGAGTAGCAAGATTAAAGACATCATGGAAGAAAGAAACTGAAACTTGAAATGTATTGAATTAGATGTAATACGGAACGATGCAATTACCGGCTGGGCGAGGAATCGACACGCCTGAATGATCCGCTATTGAAGCCCGGTACTGATTGCGCCACGGCTCAGCAGAATTCGTCAAAGATAGTGCGGAAGCCAAGTTGGGAATACTAGTTTGCCGAGTCTCCGACCCAGGATACCAAAAGTTCTTCTCCGTCGGCGACGCAGGTGCAAGAAAACCGGGTCCAGTAGAATGTCCATGTCCCATTAGCCTTCTATCGTACCTTTGAGTATCAATCGGAGATCGTTTTTAGCATGGCCCAGATCGCGACCACCGCCGCTTCCACTGATCGCAATGTGAAGCCAACCCCGGATCGCGGTACCGATCCGCTGAGGAGATCGGTAATGTGTGGGTCAATCCCCATAAGTTCTGGATATAGCTATACTCGAAGATGTGGTACATTTCCAGCAACTATTTGAACCATCCGGTGGGATGGAACCACGCGGGCGCGATCCTCGTCTTCATAACTTTCCAAGCCTCTTGGTAGTAAAGCGTAGCGAACGGTGCAGGGGATATCAGGCGGGAGGATCACCCAGATACTGGAGGCGGTCGCGACACAGTGGGAGGATCCTGGAAGGCATAATGCTTGGGTCTTACGAGATGGCGGTAGAAGAACTCCAAACCCAGCTCCAACTCGCTGATCTAACTCAACTGGCGGGAAGACAAAGGTGATACTTGAACAGAAGATTTTGGAATGCTACGGCGATACCCGGGTATCCACTGATCGCGGGCACCTTGGTCTTGGAAAAAGCATCATACTCGGCCGGGTTCAATAACGTATTGACAGGGTATCGGGATTCTTCCGAGACACAAATCCCCATCCGAACTGCTAGAAGCTTCACCAAACAAGTCCACCCTGGAAGTTTTGGTTTTGGGTGTGGGAGAGGCAGCGATCGGAGAGGCGGGGGAACCTGGAGCGGGGCTTGGGGTGTCCACCATGCTCAAATTCGTAGATGTAGAGGACGGGTGTAGTAGGCTACCAGACTGGACCTTACTCCGGGAAGAAGAGCGCGATCTAAAAATTGCGGCCAGAGTTTGGGACTACGCATCTGACGAACCATCGTGATCCGAGCAAGACGCGGCAGACGTCTGGACTCGCTGTTTGCCTTTGGTCTTGCGACTACCGGACCCGGACGAAACGGAAGTCTTGGACGTTGACTTTCTAGAGATCGTTTGGAAATGCGGGATGGACGGGGAGCACCTTTCTTGGTTTTTTTGCAGGCGAAGACGTGGTGGAGCCACCAGACACAGACGAAACAGAAGTTTTGGGTGTCGGCTTGACTGACGACCGCGGGGAAGCACGGGAAATACCTTTCTTAGGCTTCTTGTTCAGAGGGGAAGGAACTATAGCGATGTTCTCAGACGTTTGCTGTGGACAGTCGGGGATGCCACAGGATCCTTCACGCCTGATGACCCAGGGAGGGGTGGAGCCACCACGACAAGACAGGACGAAGGCAGCATGACCAGGCTAGTAGCAAAATGGGTGATACTAGCTCGAGGTCTATCTTGATCGTGCAATGCTCGATCGCGCTCGGTTTCCAAATTCAAGATCAGGGTCTGGAGCCGAGCCACCTGATCGTCCCAATCGGAGAGTAAGGAGCGTAACCGATCGCGATCGGCTTCCATCTCAGCCAGATCGTCCCGATACTTATCTTGATCCATCGTCAAAACCGCAAGCGCATTGTGCAGATTGCGAATCTTGTTCTCATCCTGAGAGTACCCCGTCTTGTACTTGGCTTTCTTGGACTTGGATTTTGGCGTTTTTCGGCTTCTTAAGTGAGCTTGGCGTGAATTCGGGCATTCCCCTCGTCCATGTGTTACCATAGGGATTCCAACTCAAGATCATGACACTCCTGTTCGGTATAAACGATCGAGTCGTCTTCAGAAGCTTCAATTTCAATTATTTGATCTGTTGCTCCTGTCACTGCCCCGCGAAGACTTCCTCCCCAAGCAAGGCTGCCTCCGCGAGTGAATCTTCTAGATCAAGGCGGAGACAACCACAGCGGACTCGAACGAAAGTCACGAACGGTGAAGCCAACTCAGCAAGGGAACGGAGATCCTGCTCTAGCTGATCACCTC
>JH598491.1:223003-251654 GCA_000173235.2 Hyaloperonospora arabidopsidis Emoy2 | reverse complement strand
TTGCTCCGGATCACGTAGCTCTGACAAGGTCTTGCTGGAACGCGATTTGTTAATGAGGTCCAGCGTTCGTGTCAACTACAGATGCCTGATCAGCGATCGGCGGCGACTCGACTCGGGCGGTTGGTAATGGAATTGCTCCGACGGAACCGGAGTTCACGTTGCTGATCGCCATCAGACGTCGCGGGAGCAAAACTGGGCATATATTCACAGTGGCGTTACCAAATTCGGATGGTGTAGTAGCAGACGTCGAAGCTGATGTGATCGAACCTTCAACTGTAGATGTGCCACGAGCAAAGTTAGACGTAGCCGACAGCGACGTGCCTTCAACCGCGGAAGTGCCGGGAGCGACTGGGGGCGTCAACGAAGGTGACGGAACTTCAGCCACGGAGGTGCCGGGAGCAATTGAGGGCGTCGCCGAAAGGCGTCGGGGTCTTCACTTGCAGTATTCTCACCAGCAACGCACTGTTCCTTAGAGGGCGACGAAACCTCATTTAGGCCAAAGTTAGGCGTAACCGAATGTGCTGTGGTGGGTGGTGCCATCACCGGGCACCATGACGTGCCACTGGTTGGGGTCTGGTCTGATGGTTCACTACTGGGCGTGGAAGACGGAGACACCATAATAACGGAGTGATGGCAAAACGGAGAGTGAAGATTGAAACGTGCACAGGCCAGCAGGATGTTGCAGATCAGCTATTTGTGCAGGGGGCGACTGTGGTAATGCCGATCGAGGTTGGGAGGATAAAACCTCGGCTTCCGACTAAGTACGAAGCGGTATTTAGCTGGAATTGTAGGACGATGGCCATCAACATAGAAGTTACCGTAGGATGACCCCACGAGCAGAACCACATCCATCAGCGCCGTTTCAGACTTTGACAAGAGGATGAAGGGCGATCAGAGGACCGCGATCATGGGACCACAATCAACGGATCGCGATCAAGGGACCGCGATCCAGCGTGGGCCACCAGATATGGAAGGATTGCAGATCGATTCGGAAGGAGGCGACACATGGAAGCATATCCTGGACTACGGGGTGGGTATAGTCATAGTTTTAGTCTTTGGTTGGTTAACATTAAACAGAGTTTAATTTTTCTTCTAAGTACATTTGTGTCGGTCTTCCTTCTGGGCAGCATAATTTGGCCTCCCGACGTCAGAGAACTTCGACACTACTAACTGGAAGATCACTCCTGGAACTATTTGGCCAGAAGTGCAAGGACTCTCAACAACTCTCAACTGCGATCGGACGCAAGCAACCTTACTGGTTGAAGTACAAGATCGCGAGACGGCTCAAGTGGTCAGAAGGCTCACGACTCAAGTACCCCATTTGGCACAAGGCTTTAAAGGCTGATCGCGGCGACTCTGGGAGAGCGCCAAACAAGAACATGCGATCGGGTGAGGAATTTCCACCCGATCGACACCAATCTATACAACAGCCAAGTTTAGCATCGAGTCAAGTCCACCTAGAAGAGTACAGGCCGCCCTACCGACGGGTACGCAAGGTGAGGGAGGAAAAAGTGCAAGCGGAATCGGAGTACCTCCTCCGTTAGTCGGTCGTCTGGGCGCCAGTGGAGAGTTGGGATCGCCTTAAAACAATGAGCGAACCCCACTCCATCACAGGTATGCTGCAATGTGAATTGGCCCGTGGTTCTCGTCCTACTGGTATCAAAGTAATTAATTCCAAATTTTACTTTACCAGTCAGATCAAACTAGGACTTAACCGAATTACGCAATCCGGTCCGTAAAATTCCTGATTGGCTTCGCATTATTATTTACTTCCTTTTGTTACGAAAATGAGCGTGCTCTAATTAAAACTCAACCAGGTCTTCGCCCCCAAAATTGTTATTTGTACTATCTAACAATTCTACTCGCGCGTATGTAAATTTTACCATTGAGAAGTGACGTGATCAAAGAATACAACATTCGATTTGGCCCCATCAAACCACATCGAATTTCTAAGTGATAATATGCCCCGAATTGGTGCGCCATTGATAGGAATTGTACACCAACTTTTGGAGCGGTAGTAAGCATGTGTATATTCGTGCGTTTGGCATTAACCTTAGTAATGTAACGGAAAGAATTATTGCCGGGAATCGATACCCTAAGCAAAAATGTTGACGTTAGCGCAAAATCAACATTTTTTCAACAGAAAACAAGAGACCAAGAAGAGTTCTATCGCTTTGAGTATTTAAAAAACTAAGCGTGCAAGTATAGACAACAGTGTGATAAGCACAAATATTACAAAAATACCACAAATATATAGCATTACCCAAATTATTGCCGAATAGTACTATATAAAAATGCAGTATAAATCTAGGGTGGTTGCTACACGTCAATGTTCTGTAAGTCCTCGCGCGTGAAGAGTCGACGGTATACGTAAAAAAGCTTGCATCACTTACGCGCATTTGAAGACGACGCAAGAAGAATCAGAACCTCGGTTGGCACGACCTCTCTGACTTTGAGCCAGGAGGGCAACTCGACGTCTTTGCAGTGACACTGCTAAAGTTCGCACGCTCTTGAGCCAGCAATTACATCGGAAGGCTTTTCAATGATGGTCTTGCTCCACGTAGTGCTCACCAAGCGAATGGCTGTTTTGCGCTTGATGAAGCTTTCGACCCCATTCAGATTGTACTTGCGTATGAAGGCATCGATGCTGGCCTTGAAAGGCTTAAACACAGCCATGTCTAGTGGCTGCTACATCCGTGGTACACCAGGATCAGGGGTCGCTGCACAGAAATGAACACAGCGTCCGAAAAGAGGCGGAGCCATCGAATAAACCCCACACTGTCCATGAACCCCCTAGGAGTAGTCGTGATAGCAGAGCCCGGGACGTTGCACTCGTTCAACACGTCGAGGGTGACACGCTCACCTGGTAAAATGTACAGAGGTGGGCAGACAGATCCCGCTGCTGACGTGAATGCGACGATTGTGAGATGGAAGTTGCACTGAGCAGAATTGATCCACACTTTCCTCGATCCCTTGACCACAATCACCTTCGTCTACCTGATCTTCTGGGAGAAGCCCGTCTCATCCATTTTGAAGACCCTATCCGGAGTGGCCTTGCGCTCGATGACGTGCTTCATGTACTCGTTAAAGAACTCCTGTAGACTGTCTAAGATCACCTCGTTCCGAGCCCTCTTGATACCCTGGCTGTCTCGTAGCGATAGATCCGGATGACGTTTGAGATAGAATGATACCCACCGAATCGTGAGGAATCCGGTACTCCGCGTCACACCGTACTTGTCCTGGTATGTTTCGTTTGACTTCGTCAGCACTGCCTCGCGGTTGACTGGCAGGCCGTTCTTTTGCATTCCAACCACCCAGTCATGGAGATCCCCCTCCAGTTTCTCTCCCAGGATTGGTGGCTGCCCAGGCTTTCGTAGCGCCACGCCGTTGTCAAGCAAGTTTGCTCGATACCGAATCGTTCGCTCCGGAACGCCAGGATAATCGTTACAAACGTGGCTGATCTTGGCTCCTGCGGCGTACGCGCGCGTAGCGGCGTAGTTCTTTCGATTTGCCGACGACATCGTGGCCTTCGTGTTCTCCCCTCTACCGCGCCACGTCTGGGCCAGACTGTGTGTCACGACGCGTCTCGGCAATAAATTGGGTAAATAACGTAGCAGTTACTCATTGTATTTTAGGTCTCAAAATACGAACTGTGATCAGCAGATATATGTTTTAGCAATAATCCGGGTAATCGGCGATAAACCTTTCCGTTACGTTAGAAACATAATAATACTTTTTTGGAAGATACTTTGTATACCGAATCTTGAGGTACATTGTTTTTCCTATCCTGTGGTCAGAGATATAAGTGTACTACCGATGTTAGATGGCAATAAAAAGATCAATTAGCAGGTCAAACTACCTCTTTATTTATCCGAAGGGACCGAAAGTGACCTCTCATATTAACATGGTTATAAATTTGAACATGACCCTTGTTGATCAGTATAGAAATATTATATATAAAGTGTATTGAAATCTGACATGCGTATCTCAAACTGCAGCTCTCTGATAAAAAGAATAAGGAATGCCACACATCAAATACTTTGTCAGTGTTTTTTAATGCTCGTGGTTGTATTCTCAGATATTTTTCTCATCTACAAATATGTAGAAACAAACTAGAATCGCCTTCCCCTATAATGAAACGTTGTGTGGACATTTCGGAAAGGAAATGACATACACCAGATTCATCTAATTCTCGAATTGGCACTTCCAGCTAATGCTTGCTTTTTACAATTGCGACAGTTCGCTGTTATTTCAACTCAACTAATCTGAGATAAGACTTCTGCAGAGGTAACGAGAGAAACTATGTCACGGCATCCCGCTATCAAGATATTGCCAAAATTAGCCTGATCAGAAAAACTTGTGCGGTTAATTTGACAGCAATATCATCAACCCATGAAAATGTTAGTTGTGGACCTTCAGTTTTCTTTAGATAATGAGGGTTGATAGCATTGATTCCAACGATATACGAGGAATATAAACACTGATTGGAACATTTAGCAGGCCACATGAACAGCGAGCCAGAAGCCTTTATGGATGCAGTTAGTATGTATTGCTCACAAGAAATAAGACGAATTGAAAGTCGTTTGTTCATGCCATTTGTAGCGGATTGCCTCCGTTACACGAAACTTTACATAAGGTAAATATCAACTATATATATTATGGTAAGACAGACGTCATATTCTCACAATATTTGCTTAACAAGTAACATTGTGATGCAGAAGTAATTCACTGCTCATTAGTTAATATGGATGAATGATATCAACGAATAAAACCAAGCCACAACAGAAGAACGCAATGAGTGATGAGCAGATAGTTACAATACACGTTTGTATTTAGATATAGTTAGACTAAATATGATTTACTAACAGGAGATTAGCTATACTGAATACAGTTATACTTTTACCCTTTATCTCGTGTTGAAACGTTCCTCTGCACGATGCGTGTACGTGAAGTTTCGAGGCACCTAATTACTCTGTGTTCAGTATAAGCAGCTTGTACTATGACAGTACAAGCAATCAGTGCTTAGGTACACCTATTAGCACTTTGTAGTCCGCTCAGCGACTATGAACTTGATGGATGATGAGGCAGAAGACTTCCATCGAACTCACGATAGCTACTCCCATTTGAGTAAAATTGAATGGGATGCGGTGAAAGATTGAGTTTGACGATAGGGCAAGAAACCGCAAGCGCAATGCTGTCCGCTCTGGGTCCAGATGGGCAACACGCCACCATCGCCAATTCATTCAGAATAAACTTGACACTGAACAAAGGTACCTTGCTTAACCAACAGAGAAATCTGTTGAGAGAACAGAGTGCTCAACAGCTCAAGCTATTGAGACAGCAGCAGGCTGCTGCTACCGGTCGACACACACCTCGAGCCGAATCGCTGAAGATTATGATCTCCAAGTACAAAGGAGATGATGAAGACTCTCTGTTGAGATTGTTTGTTGAACTAGATGATGCCATAAGGGCTCGTCATATCTTCCATGAGCAAATGCAGGTCGTATTTGTTCAATCGAATTTCGCAGGACATGCAATCCTTAGCTGTCTTCAAATCCCTACTCAGACAAACGTTTGGCCGCCGTGAGCTAAGTTCAGGGCCCGCTCTGAGCTCCTGAACCAACCAAGGGAAACGTGATGTACACCTATACATTCAGTACATACGTCATCTTTCGAGTTGCATTGCAGCAAATCTGCAGAATATACAAACGTTGATTACGTTGTTCATGCAGGGTCTCAGGTCCAGTCAGAACCTACCTCTTCCGACTGGAATTCGATCCCCTGGAAGAGGCAATACGGTTTGTGGAACAGGAAGATTTCAGCGTAAAAAAACTCCTGTGAATTTGAATTCCTATCGTCCCTTGAGGCGACAGGAGAATGGAGGCCCGGAACCGATAGACCTCTGTTACGCTGAGAGTGAAAACTCTCGCGTTACTACTATAGTAAATTGCAGAGATGCAATAGATGTCGAAAGACAGTATTTATGCTTAAGAATGCGGTTCCCCGAACGTGGTACCACGTACTGCACGAAACAGTAACAGTCAAGCGGCAAAGAATGGTCCGCGGCGTGGGTCCGACGCTGCTGCGAGAACGCAACATCGTAACGGACAGTAGCAAAATGGTCAGGGTCGGTAGGTGCGGAGCCCACTACTGAAATAGCATCTCCAAGTGAATTTGCAGGCCTCTTGACGAGAATTACTCCCAACACGTAATCATGGTGCGTTACTGCATCTGGCAATGAGGTTTCTCTCATTACCTTGAAACTCGAAGTGGCAACGAACATGTCGCTACGAGCCCTAGTCTCTGTGGGCGTCGAGCAACTTTGTGCAACGCCAGTCGCTAGATGACAGGAAGCTCAAATTTATTGAGCGCGAGATCCCTACGACGAGGATGACGGTACGCCTCTCTACAGGCGCATCCATAACAGTGATGAAACGTGTAGTAGGGATTTCCTATACACTGAAGGAAGTCCAATACGACGATGACTTCATCGTAATGGAATTGGATGACAAATCTGATGTTATCCTTGGTTTACCGTGGCTCAGAAGGTACGAGCCACAATTCAGCTGGACCGACGAACAATCGATATGCCTGCCGCTTGTTCACCAGCCGACGAACTGTGGTACTTTGATGGACGGATTCTATAAGATCCTTATGCTCGAAAGGGATATTCTCTATACCGCAGTGACAACCACAAGCTATATGCTCTGGGAGTGGCTAGTAATGCCAGTAATGGGATAAGTAATTCCCTTGCCACATTCAACAGATGTGTGACAAATCCGTTGAGATCTGTGCGATAATTTGCGATTAGCTACTTCAATGATATGTTTGACCATAGCCGGACAATAGACGGGCATACGTAGGTAGAAGTGAACCAAATCCACGTCCGGAAGGTTCTTACACTTATGCGCGAGAATAAGTTGTACGCCAGCCTCAAAAAGTGTATATATGCTGCTAGCAAAATACCACTTCTTGGTTGCATTGTGAGTAAACATGGCGTCCTGTCCGATCCAGAAAATATCAAGGCGATCACCAAGTGGCCGGTGCCTACAGACGTCAAGAGACTTCGAAATCTCCTCGGCCTAGTGGCTTATTTGCACAAAGACTCGCACAACTACGCCAAGATGATTGTTCATGTGTCTCGTTTATTGAAAAAGAACAAGAAGTGGGTATGGAGTGTCGATTGTCAGTTCGAAGGTATTAAGCAAAACTTGATATGATCTCTAGTTTTGGCAATCAGACAAAGACAGGCCATTCCACGTGGTCTGTGATGCCAGCGACTTTGCAATCGGCTGTTTACTAATGCAGTACGATGCAGACGATGCGGAACGTGTTGTCTGTTATCAGTCACACCAGCTGCAACCTTCTACTCCGTCCATGACAAGCAACTCCTTGCCATGAAGTACGCGGTGCTAAATTTAGAGTCTATCTGCTAGGCGATAGACGATTTATTTTCTATTCGGACCATGCGTCTTTACGCTCGGCCGTAAACAGTCCACACCTCTTGCAGCGAATGGAGAGGTGGCTGTCATTCTTCGCAGATTATATCTCCTCCGTCGAGTATAAGCCAGGAAGACTTTATGTCGACGCTGACGCACTCTCGCGCTGGCCCGATTCGAACCGGCTGCGCCACCCGACACTGGTCCGACCACTGTCGCGGTATTGAATTCTAGTGTCCCGTCGTCAACCTTATTGGAAGCCATACGATAGTCGTATGATCTGGAGATGGTGCGTTTGATGCATCATCTCTCGCAACCATCCGAGGATCCAACAGCTGTCGCCAGTATATCGATCCTCTACGCATAGATATACAGTTCGCAACTTCTTACTCCAATCTTCGGCTGTTTCCGGCGACACGCCTCGTGTTGTTCTACTAAATCATGGTGATCTGCGGTTGCGTATCATGTATGACTATCACGACGCACCTGTTGATGGACATCGTGGTTGTGAAAAGACATATCTCACCGTGAGTTGCGACTTTTACTGACCCCGCCAGTATCAGCTCGTGCGCAATACGTTCAGGCCTGTGAGGTTTGCCAACGGGTGACTTCTGGTCCTTTCCTTCGTGCCCCGTTATAGCCTGTACCCGCCTCGGCAGGGGCTAGGACTCTATCTTGATGAACGTTTTCTTCGGATTCCCCGCTGACCCACACAAGAATACTGGTGTTCTTGTGTTTGTTGACAGATTCAGCAAAATGGTAGATCTGGTTGTTGTACGTGAACCAATTAACGCATTGGCTTGTGCCCGCGTCTTTATCAACACGGTCTTTTGCCTTAATGGGTTGCCTCGTGAACTCGTGTCCGATCGGGACTCGCGGTTCACAGCTGAGTTCTGGCGTTCGTTTTCAAAAAAATCGGAACACGCTTATGGATGCCCACGTCTGACCATCCTGAAACAGATGGTCAGACCGAACGCGCCAATTGTGTCTTCGAGGAGATCCTTCGAGGATGCGTTCATTCGTTTACGAATTGGAGCGAATTCCTGCCGATGGTGGAGTTCGCCATCAACAATTCAGTTCATGCGTCGACGACGCACACGCCGTTCTTCGTGAATGGCTTACGCCATCCGCGTCTTCCCATCTTTTTAGAGTGTGACTTTTGTTGAAAGGGTGAGGAACTCATTCGAGCGACCGTCAATCCGGCTCTCACTCGTCATGTGCTGACAATGCGGTCACCACGTTGGACCCCGATGTCGATCACATCGGCTTTGGTGAAGAAGACGAAAGTAAGAGCGAAGATGCTCTTACTGGACACGATACTGATCAAATCAGCATCACGCCTAGTGCGTCCAAAGACACACTCACAGAGGCGACAATTGATCTTGCTACAGTACGCTTCAAGAGCACTGCAGCTAAAGACAGCGAGTCATCTGGCTCGCAGAACGGTTTTCCGTTTCGTACAAGACTCTATCGCAGAGGCGGTAGATCGACAAATATGAAACGCTGAAAAGAATGGAAGGGCAAATGTTCTTTTATTCTTTAAAGGCGACTTAGCCCTCCTATGTACAGTAAACCTACCTCAACACATAGTGACTAATGTGGGAAGTAACAAGTCACTACCCAAGTTTATCGGTCGATTTCGTGTGCTGCGCCGCCTAGGAAACGCATATACGATTGAACTGCCACGTAAGATGCGCACGCATCCTACGTTCTACGTAGGTCTCCGAAGGCCGTACTATCAGTACGCGGCTTCTTCCGGTGAAGAACGCCATTGCGTTCAAGCATCTATAATAGACTTGTTCTCACCATGCTGGCTCTCAGCCCGAGTCTGAAATTTTGAAATCTCCCCGCAAAGCCGAGATATCCTGACGAGCTTCCATCAGCTTGTCGCGAATAGAACGCTGTTCCTGCTCATCAGCAAGCTGGACAAAGGCATACTTGCCCTGTACTTCTCTTGATATGAGCTCAGACGGTTCACATTGCCAAGCAAACCCGGACGCCTGATTCTCTCGTGTTCGAGGTCCTCGCGCAACTCACACGTTACGCAGTCGAGCTGAATCGCAGCATCAGATTATCCCGTGAATCCATCGGAGAATGTGTTCCCTCCTCCACCTCACCCATTGGTTGATACTCGCGGGGGTCAACGCTTCCTCGTGGAATGACTGTTGAACCACCGCGATGGGAAAAGACGTCAAACGATTTACCTCGTCCGGTGGCGCGGCTATCCTCCTTTGGCGGATTATTGGGATCCTCGCTCGCAACTGATAATGGACGTGTTGGGCCTTGTCGAGCAGTATGACAAGGCACATTCGACGCCGAAGAAGGTCCATCGGAGAACGAACGCCCAGCGCGTTTGTAGAGATATTGCAATCAGCTATTCCCTCGTACATCTCCGACGGGACGCGAGCCCTCCACCAGGGATTGGTCATTGAGTAAGTTTTTTTTGGAGCTCGTGCCAAGTTGTTCACACAACATTGGCACGCATCACCCCAGGAGAGGCATATTATCCCGGCCTCTCTTGATAACCGATAGAGTTTGCGTGCACCGGCAGAAGCTCGCTTCTCGAACCTATTATACTATAGGGTCAACTTATCAAGCCGGGCATAGCGTCCAATCTCCCCAACGTTGTAGATGAATGTGTTCCATGCCTGGATCAGCGAGGCACCATTACGTTTATGGTTCTTGCTGTACCATCGATGTTTGAAGAGCGCACGATGTAGAAATCATGCTCAGTGCGCAAGTCACTCGCACTAAGGTTAAGACCATAAAGCCTTAATGAATCGAATATTCTTAATTCGATAGGGATCGCTTATCGTGTGGGACAAGCGATCCAACACTCACTGAGGAGGCAATAAAGCCTTCTTTTAGGGAGTGATGCCAGAACGTCTCGATCTCTTGCTTCTTGTGTGTTGTCGGTAGAAGTACCGACACTACTTCCATCACGGTCGTCTTGATTGTAACGCATTACTTCGTCACCGTTATCGTAGTTTAACTACCTCTTTGCCCCACCTGGATTACTCTCACGCGAACGACTCCGCCTTGCAGACTGAGCGTCCGACTCGTCGGACGATCCGAAGATGTCACAACGCTCAGTGAAGCTCATGGCGCTCGCGAGTACGACTTGGTCGGCTCCGGTTTGGACACGTCTGACTCCGTATTCATCACTGTCTTCTTCGAGTCGGTGTCGCCATCCGGCTCGCCGGAGTATATGAGCTCGAGCTCGTAATCTCCAATGTCACGCGATGCATCACCGCGTAAGTCTACAGCAACGATTGCTGCAGACTGAGTAGTGGAAGAAGCAGGTGGGTTGTCACCTGCTGCATTGAATTTTTTTTCTCTATCGCAGAAGCAGAACGTAGTCTCATTGCTGCACTGCCGGAAGATTTGGCCGCGCACCGCATGGACTTGTTAACCATGCGATGAGATCGGGGAATGGTTCGAATGGACCAACAAGTGCTTCCCTGTACCAGAATCAATCATTGAATTCACTCAATTATCAATCAGTCACATAAGTGACTGATAGTTGGGGGGGGGAGGTATGTAACGGGGTGCCCCCGTATCATGATACTTTACATAAGGTAACTATCAACTATATATATTATGGTAAGACAGACGTCATATTCTCACAATATTTGCTTAACAAGTAACATTGTGATGCAGAAGTAATTCACTGCTCATTAGTTAATATGGATGAATGATATCAACGAATAAAACCAAGCCACAACAGAAGAACGCAATGAGTGATGAGCAGATAGTTACAATACACGTTTGTATTTAGATATAGTTAGACTAAATATGATTTACTAACAGGAGATTAGCTATACTGAATACAGTTATACTTTTACCCTTTATCTCGTGTTGAAACGTTCCTCTGCACGATGCGTGTACGTGAAGTTTCGAGGCACCTAATTACTCTGTGTTCAGTATAAGCAGCTTGTACTGTGACAGTACAAGCGACCGGTGCTGTTAAATCCTTTTGCTGTCACAACAGACGCAACACAGGGAAGCACACTAACAACACGGTCTTTAACGACTGAACGAGTAAGTGAATTAGTTTATCTGCAACTAAATTAAGTATGAAACGCTACGCTCCACACAACAAATGTTATGTAGACCACGCATTTCCGTATACAAATGCTAAACTCGCCAAGTGTAACCTTTTCGCCCACGCAGAAACCCCTTCGCTGTATCCTCAAACCATCCGTTTTTAACACTCCTCCATCGTGGACTTACTTCATTTGTCCATCATCTCTAGTCTACACAGCTTCATGAAAAATCCATACGTAGGTTCGCATTACACCATCAATATGAAAGTACTTCATACACGATGCATCAACCTCGTATGTTCCACAAGCTTCACTTCGACCAATTATTTGGTTCCATCTCGCTGAAGTTCTGCTTTAGCCCCACAAAAAATGTCAGCTCCTTCAGTTTGAGTGCTGGTAACACTTTTGTCATTAAATCAACTAGCAAATGCTTTCCAAATAGCTGAGCGATATTAAGCCACTTTTAGCATGTGAGCTCACAAGTTCAATGCGCACATCCACATGCTTCAATTTAGCTGACGCTCTATCTCCTTTAAGCTGTTGAAGTGCCGCCTGATTATCCACGTAGATGACCATGGGCTATCTACACTTCACCCCAATTTCTCCAAGTAGCTCTCGTATCCCAAACATCTGTGTTACCACCATTGATGCTGCAGTAAATTCAGCCTCCATTGTTGATAACGACACGCCACCTTGTTTTTTTCGCCAATTAGCTCACCGGCATTCCATCAACAGTGATCCATCCACCAGTAATTGACTTTCTGTCCGTTTTGTTAGTAGCAAATCAGCGTCGCTATAGCCAGTAATGTTTATCAATTGATGACCAATGTTGCAGCGACTTGCTTCCTTGCAAATATTGCGCAATCCTTTTTTGCCAGGTTCCAGTCGCCTGTAGTCAGACAGTGTTTTCTTCTAGAAGCTCGGTGTACCGCATAGAACATATCCGGTCTGCTACAGCGCGACAACCACAGCAAACTTCCCACCAAAGATTGAAAATAGTTGACCGTTATCCTTCCATCTCGATTTTTAATCGGCAGCTTTTCATCCATCAAGATGATCTCGTTCACTTCTTCGCGAAAAGGCGTGCGAACAACACGTGCTTCTTCCAATCCATTATCCTTTAGCATTTCTCCGATTGCCACTTCTTGATCGATATCATATCCACTTTCAGGCGCATAGGAAATGCGTATTCCCAAGAATTTTGTCACCTCCCCAAGGTCCTTTTCCGAAGGGACCTTTAAACTAACCAAAACAATTCCGACGAGAATTGTATTCGTTGCAGTCACCAGCAAATTGTCTACGTAAGCACCAACCATGACAGTTTCTTCTTTCAAACGTTTCCAATACACACACATAGCCGACAGTCACTGTAAAAACCACAATTGACTAGTCTTTGTGAAGCAATTTGCTCCACAAACGCCCCGCTTGATTGAGTCCGTAGAGAGCCTTATTCAGCTCCAAAGCGAGTTCATCTACACGTCTTGCTTCCAGTCTGTCCAGCATCTCTTGCTTGATTTGCATCCCCTTTGGTATCGCAAGTAAATGCTTAAATCCGATTCTTTTTCGGCCTTGTCGTAGGCGTTTGGAATGTCTCTATGCTTGGCTGGAACATTGTATTTTCGAGCCAGGGCTAATAGTAACTGAACTCTCGACATGTCCATAACTGCTGCGAAGGTGATGTTGTAATCTCGACAAAAAAAACTGTGGAACTCCACACGTAATTAGCCTGGCCTTGAAACGCTCAACATCATCATTAGCATTTCTTTTGGTTATGTAAAATCTTTTTTGTATGCAAGCTATTTACGTCTTTGTATAGACGCACAACGTTCCAGACGCCGTTTTCTTCGAGCGCACGCAACTCTTCGCGCATCGCCGTTTTCCACTGTTCCTTTTGAGGGCTACGCACTGCCTGGTCAAAGTTTTCTGGGTCTGCATCCCGCATGAAATTCACGCATCTGTATCAACTTCGGAGCTTTGTTCTCGTTCATTCTCCTCAGTGATTCTGCCTGCTGAGAACGTTTAAACGGTCTTTCTCTCTCCCAGGTCGACTTCTTTTTCTTGGATTTCGCGGTCCCATGTACCGCAATTGTACCTCCACTCATGCTGGTATCTTTTGCGATGTCGTTTGCCTCTTGCAATACATTTTGATGGACTTGCTTGTTCTGCTCGTCGCTTAGCGTCTCCATATTCTTCATGATGCGTACTAATTACGATTCTGTATTTTTTGGCAAGTACACTCAATATCCTTTAACAGTATCTCCAATTTCAACAATAAAACTGCGCTGACTTCGCTGAGCAAAACATTTCTTGCGTGGGTCGCGAAAACACCATGCACGGAGGTTCAAAAATCATAATCTCATTCAAGCGCAGGTGTCGCTTTCGTTAGAAATTCAGTGGTGACACTTTGCTAGGGTTCGCGTTTGTGGGTTAGCGGCTGTTAACGTATGACGCATACTGTACTTTGTCTCCCCAAAAATGTAGCGGCTGTCCGCACGTGAAGACCATGCACCTGGACATGTTGATAATAGTACGGTGCATTCTTTTGGCCTTACCATTGCTCTCCTGATTACTTGCCTCACTCCGTTGCCTGGCCACACCGGTTTTCTTTCACAGCAAATTGATATTTTCGTTCTCCCCATCGGATCGGTCCATAGAACATAGATTTTACAATCGAATCGTTTCTTAAATACACCAAAAATGCTCGAATTGTTTTGCAGCCGCATCTTTAGTCTCGACCAGAAAAACCTCCATGTAGTTACTTTTGTGATCCACAAAATTCACCATGTACCGATTTTCAAGCCGATCTCTTGGCGTCATCAGGCCCTCAAATCAGAGCAAACCATCCCACCAACTCGATCGATCGGCGAGTGCTCACCAGAGTCAGTATTGTCTTGGAGGGTTTTGCTTTGTTTACCTTGTGCACAAGTCATGCTGTTTATACGCCTGTTATCTGTGATCTCAATACCAGACGCAGTTTCCTTAGCCAACCGCTGAACTGCATCGTAATTTAAGTGCCTAAACCGGCGGTGAAATTCTACTAGGGTCCTTTTTAAACTGCGCACAAAATGTCGTCAGATTCTGCACAATATCCACCAACTACAGCCATAATCACTTCGCGAATTTGTGTCACATTTCGTCGCACCTTTGCTTTCACAACAAGTACATTTTTCATCAAGTCGACGTCAAAAGCTACGTCCTTTCCATCAATGCTGGTCAGAACACGCTGTCCTCCACGCCTGGTGAGGGAGTACCCTTTTTTGTCCAGGATTCCATACGAAATTAAATTGTGAGTCAATCCTTTGGCGTAGTACACGTTCGATTGTTTCACAATATTCTGTTCTCACAAGGCTGTGACAGTCAGCGTCACGTTTCCTTTCTTGATAATTCTTAGCGGTTGTCCGTCTGGTTGCGCGCACATGCTGTCGGTATCTTCCGAGTCGTCTATCCAAGTTTCATCATCGACCAAGTGACGACTAGAGCCGCTATCCAGAATCCGTAGTTCATCGCCACCTTCCAAATCATCCGAAATAGCCAATCTGAGATCGGCATCCTCACTTTCTCGCCGACTCGCTTAAGGACGAGTTGCCTTTAATGTCCCACTTCTCCAAAAAGATAACATCGCCTTGTATCTGTAAACCGACGGTATAGAATAACACTGAAAACTTCTTTTTCAATGCATTACTTACCGCACCTGACCCCCACACTTGAGCGAAGTGTGCTAACGCTTCCGCCTCATGAAGATAGTCGGTTCTTCGATCATCCATCTTTGCCACCGAAAAAATGCGCACGTCATGGGAGACAAGCATTATTGTTCAGAACTAGGTAGTCCGATGCACCACCCGATGCTTCATCCAATGATGTCAAATATAGTAGGTGGTCTATCCACGACTTTAATGAGTCTTAGGGCGCGTAAATAGATCCATTACTTGGGCTAGGATAATGCGAGTTTTAAACGCCTGCAGCATCTTCTCCGTAGCATACAAGAGAGTAGGTGTTATATTCCACCAGGCGTCGATCTGCTTGTTGAGTAAACGCTCGGCCATTCCTTCCAGATGATGTCCGAATAAATTCACTTTTACGTCTTCGGGACAAGAAAAACCACACGCCGATTGAGCAAGAACAATCTGTCTATCAACTCGTCTTCTCCATTACAAGAAACCATACCCTAGGCCATGATAACTCCTTCCCGTCAGATGGTTTCATCTTGAGTTATTTTTGTCGCGCATCGGGCTACCTGAAAGCAGCTTGCATGCCACGAAATGCAGGTCCAGGCATATCCATACCCATGCCCCACCATTTCTTTGCATACCTCTGACATCCGTAACTCCTCCGTCAGCAGCGACATAGAATCTCTGACAGCCGAAATCATGTTTACATATCCAGGCTGGCACTCACTATTAAATCGTAGGGGTACGTGTCGATGCACCCTACTCTCCACATTTTTCTCAGGATCGCCTGTCAACAAATCCAAGTGCATCCGTGGGCGTCACCCCAAAGCTGACTCAAACAAATTCTGATTCTCGTCCAGCATACGAAGCGATCTTCTGAGACCTTTCTGGCCTTTGTACCTATCGCAATGTCCTTCCGGAGCTCAGTCTGCGACTCCTCGAGACCAGCCAGCCCACGCATGAGCTGCAACAATTGACCCTGATCACCTTGGTCATTTAGCTTCCCCTCTGACGCTGGCCGCTTGCGCATCTTCACATCTCCTCCAACCTTGCTTTTCATTTCTTTTTCATCTACTGCCTTGTACCCGGAGGGGCAGGGGCATCCGCAGGAGACGGATTGACATATTCGTCAAGTGTGAAATGGGGTCAAAGTCCACCATTGGGCTCATAACCTGTTCATTCCTGTTGCTGTACAACAGACACAACAGGAAAGCACACTACGAACAAGGTCTTTAAAGGCTAAACGAGTAAGTGGAATTTAGTTTATCTGCATTTAAACTTAATACGAAACGCTGCGCCCCACACATTCGCCCATGCAGCAACCCCGTCGCTGTATCCTCAATACAATCAGCTTTTAACAGGTGCCCCGTTGCACTATTTATACCATTGATTTTCCTTTATAGACCTTTTGTCTAGGGGATGGAAGAAATTGGCAAAGGTGTGTTGTTCCGCGTGTAAAATTCCATCTCATTCAGTATTCTATAATCACTTGCGCAAGCACTAGACAATTGTGGAGCATCACTTCAGGACAGTTAGTCATTATAACTCACTATACTTTGCATGGGTTAAGAAATAATAAAAAGACTTGTGATCAAAAAATATTATCTTTTTAAAAATCAAAAAAATCAATTATAGATTATACAGTAACTTTAAGAAAAAAATATGTTAATTTCTCAGAAAAACTGGTAATTTTTATTTTACCAAATTTTTAAAAGTGATAAGAATTTAATAATAATATGAATATAGTGTTTTAAATTTATTTCTACTTTAGGTAAATATTTTGCACGTAAATAAAAAAACACGATAAATAAAATGTTATCGTGATTTTTTATTTACGTGTTGGTGATTTTAATAAAGTAATTTTTTTTTAATTTAAAATATTCCCCTAGCTTACTCAGTCTTAGTAATATTAGCGTTGCCACTTAACGCTAATATTACTAAGACTGAGTAAGCCAGGGGTATTGCTCATATCGGAGAGTACATCGTCATTACTAAAAAAGAAGAGCATAATGGACGTGGGGGGTTTCTGACTCCACTGAATCCATGTACTAGGATATCGGATATCCGCTGAAGTTACAGATGATGCGTCCGAAACGAAAACGAATTAGATCGTTCTTACAAATTACCGGTAATCGCATTGGCCAATGCAAAGTTTAGCTAATTATATGGGCTTTTCGACGTTACAGTCCTCTTACTTTGTGACGACATCTGCTTTCCAGACACGAATTGTAAAGGGAGTTGATATAATCACCTCCCGTTTCCTACTAAAATTACTCCCTTTGTCAAACCTGATATTCACACCTCTTGCCAACCTAGATATTCGCATTCTCTTGCCAACGCAGTTATTATACCCCCTTTTTCTCTGAGTAAAACAATCGAAAGAGTTTCTATATTCTATTCCGTACCTTCATTTCACACCCTTCTCCATTTTTGTATTTTGCTTAACACGAGTGCACCTTCAAGGACCACGTGAGACAGGATTTTGTAATAAAAGCTAATATAAGATAGGGGAGCAAGCTCTGGAGCTCGCCCTTTGATATAAGTAATCCAGTCAATAGCACAGAGTCAAGTTCAGTATATTCACGTACCTTGCGCTCAGTCACTAATAGCTTCACCCTTCGGGCTCGCAATATGACTTCAAGAACCCCAATGAAGATATCACATTAAAACGCACAATCGTGGCACAAAGCTATGGACACAGAAATGGCTAGATTAAAGCCAATGACGTGCTGGAGAAGATGTCGCGTTAGGAGAGAAATAGCCGATAAAAGCGATGGTCATTTGCTGTGCACTCCTTCAGCTTTCACTGCATCCAAACAAGATGCGGTTTCCAACAATCGAGCAGGCTGGGCCTCCTGAAAGTGTAAAGGGAGGTGGTCAAAAGTATGACTTCGAAGGACTAGTAGATATACACTTTGACGTCATCATCAAGTGCAGACTGAAAGCAGAAAGTGCCACGAGAGCATGCACAGCAGTGATCACTACACAAACACCGATCGACAGCGCAATGTTAGCGGCTAACTTCTGTGATAACCCAAGCCCAGAGTCCATTTGGCAGTACGACGTGGACGATGCTGGGCCGTAAAATATGCGAAACATTAATTTGCAAGCTATGAGCTTGTCACTCATCTTGATAACTTACCAAAGGTGAAGATGTAAGATTTGGCTGCCAATAATTTGGGGGAAATTGCCGACCATGCACACAAGTTAACGGGCTCCACATGGATAGGACCAAACGTTTTTTTGCATTTTATCACTATTCGTTAAATTTATAAAACACCACGTTCATGAGTACGTAAAAATACTTTATGTGTCACCAGTTCCAGACATGGCTCGACGAATCGTACACTGGCAAAGCCAGCAGTCCCATTACGATAGTACCGATGTGCCAAAGATTGAAGCCTTACCAAGAGCATATGTACTCGACGCGACAAGATCAACGTATCAATCTACATAGCGCAACGAGTGGGATGGCTACAGCTCAATAATTCAGACGCACAAATATCAACAAGCACGAGGAACTCTGCAGCCTATCATGGCCGTCTTGATCCAGAAATTTAGTCTACTGCCGCAACCATGTGTATCATCAGTGCGCTACAAGGTGCAGCCATGACGAATAGTAACGGGTCTTAATTTTTGCATCTTAAAGGCCGTACACCAGGCGGACACAAACCTCTTAAAACTCCACGTTTCCTTCGTTATAGATGCCTAGAAGGTACAATGGGTTCTGGTCACAATGAATCTTCTTATTCGTGTGAGCTTTATCGTAAAACGACGTCGACAGATGGCCACTTTGGACGATTTCATAAGGAAAGATAGTGATGCATGACATCAATATGCACTGCTTCACGAGCAGGATATCGATTCAATCAGGCCCATCTATCGCTTGGCCAATGCAAAAAGTCTCGCCCAGGTGCAAAAGTCGATTTGTAATGCATGCAGATGCTCGATAAGCTCATGTAGTAGGACCAGGGGTGTCGTCAGCCTTCTGCATTGTCGGCTCAATGTTACAACGAAAGAAAAGGAGGTGGGGGCTACAGGTGTCGAAAGTATCCTCGAACCCGAATACAAGTCAAGATCAAGCGTGAAATGCGAGCCCCACGCAATACGTTTCTAGCTACCCCCCAATACGATGAGAGGTAAAGTCTTGCTGGTACCATCGTACACCAAACACAAAGTAGCTGCAATCACTGCCTACATCATGGCCGCGATACCAGCGACAGAGAAAGAGGCGGACAGCTGCCCTAGAACAGAGTAGATACACCTCGGCAGAGTCGACTTGAAAGGCGAGAATGTTTACGGCGCCAATCAGATTCAAATGTCAAGGTAGGAAGGCACGAGACGAAACTGATTATGACAATCGTGAACTCCTATCACGAGTCTGATTCACTGATTAAAATAGATAGAGGACCTATACTGGTCTTGCAAACTGCACCCACCCACCCAACACCCGTCCCTGATCGTGCTTAAGGGTAGTAGGACACAACGAGAAGCGTTAAGAGCCTCCAAGCAGTATGTACTTGAAAATCAATGTCGCGTGGTCAACTAAAAGCGATGCAAGCGCCTTTAACGCACATCGCGATCTTTTACCTTCGATAGAAATCGCTTAGTAGATTACGAACGTCCATGAATCTGATTACAGGAATCTTGACACTGCTCTCGCCTTCAGAATCTCATCGAGCATTCATCTCAAATTTGTTGTTATGACCCTGCAATCAAGCAAGCGCAAAATTCAACTCCGGATGTTTCTAAGGTGGCACTTCACAAATCATACCATTGCAACAGTGCGATCAACATAGGAAGGACTGCGCCGAAGTAATGCCTGTATCCGCTAAAATATTGGTCGACCAGCCAAGGTGAATCTGATACTTTCTAGAACGCACGACAACCACCAGAGCATGCAATGACATGCATGTCGCTACAAACTTTTAACTTCGGTGGACACATTTCCTATTAGTAGGCAAAGATATTAGTTATCGGATTATGGTGGCGTCGTACATAGGAAATTTTTCCATTAAATTACTTAAATAAAAGAAACAGTATAACGAAAGTTAAAGATATTAAATCTTTACCAGATACACGATAGTAAAGTCAATAATTAGAGAATTAAAAGTGAAAACCTCATTTAGACCACTCACTCCTAAAAAAATCTACCTAAAATCAGTAAAATAGTAGCTCCAGAGACCACTAACATAGGCCCTCACATTATGTTTGTAGAATTGGTTCAGGTTGTGCCTCAAGGTCAGAGACACATAGCCATCCTGGTCGTTTGAGGGGGTTGTTGTTCTTCATTAGGACACAGTGTTATTTTTGGCTGACTCTCCATTGATGAGCTAATCAACTGAATTATGGGAGACGAGAGTGCTCAGCCAGAGCAGAATAATCAAGAGATTCTGAACGCAATGTAGTAGGGGAGGTGATGAAAAGAAGGTTCTGAAGCAGAGGAGGAGGCAATAACAGACAGATTGATCAAGTGCGAGAAGATTCCCATCTTAGGGAGTGCCTGCACCTTGCATTCGCTGTCCCAGGAAACCCACCTTTTTACATCCAAGCTACTCCGCAACCTACAGGATGTCACTCGCAGTGCCAACACCATACAAACCACCCTCGATGCTTGGCTTAAATAGGTTTGCTTACCCATACTTGGTACAAATTCTCAATCTTTACCCTTATATCTTGCTTCACGGCTATTAGTTATAAGTTATAAGTTAACGACCATAGAACGACCCCGGTCGACGTCCAATTCTATAAAATAGAGGAGGGTATTAGGTACCGGGGGAAACGTTATCAGAGGGAGCACTGTATATCGCACCAGAGCTCGGCAATCATGTTTTGTCAGACTACTGGTACGAAATAAAATAGCTGAAGCGAAAGGATGCTGCGCCATCTACCAGCAGAATAACGAGGATGTGTCCTATATAGATGCTCTTTCCATGTCACTCTTGGCTGCACAGGTCGCGTTATGAGTTCATAGACAGCATAAGTACGTATTGTGTATCTCGGGGTCCCCACTTCTTATCACAGTTCTCACGTTTCAGCTTTTGATCGACGATCCTCTCGTATACTGTATCCGATCGTTCTCCAGATTCGATCAGGGTTGTTAGAAACAGGCTCTTTCTGATCGGTGTAGCAGTGTCTGCGCTCGTCCCCAAGTGTGGGAACGACAAATTATTTGTCTGATGCTTTCGGAACCAGCAGTGTATCGTCTGCAGACAATCCTCAACAGGGCAGCCGCGTGTGCGATTCCTGCTCGGTCTTTTTGCTACAAAAGTATTCCACAACCTAGAAACCGTGGCGCTGACCAGTGATATTAAGTGCGCAAACAGTGCATGCTAAAAAATGGTTGGGCATGACGGGCTGCTAGCATTTCTCGATTTGGTCAGTAGCGAAGTAACCCACCACTCCTCATGCACTGCACCATCTCCCTGCTTGCTGTGGCCGCTCTCATCGCTTGTATTTGTGATGCTGCCTCCGCAACCGAAGCTTTGAAAGCAAGCTCAAGAATCGCACACGGCGATGGCAAGAATGTCAAATCTCTGCGGGTAAACGGCCAACCCGTCGCAGCCCACAAGATGAGCGGTGACGAGAGGCTCTTCCTCGATTCCAAGGGTGCTGTCAGCGCCGTCGATTTTCCATATTTTCGCGCCGTTCAAGGCTTAAGAATCGCCAGCTTCGTGAAGTCAAACGAGGAATTAATGGACACTGTGCGAAAAGCCACTGAGTATTTTACATAACGCTATAGTCACACCGTGCTCGAGTCGCCTGAGGGTAAGGAAGCACGCGCGACATAGCTGACGGAGGACCCGTAGCAATCTACGGCAGATTGTCGCGAAGACAACTCGCGTAGACCAGGAGCGGTGATACAGCAGTTGATCTAATTACATGTAATAAACGTATCCATTTGTCCCTAGCTCTCTTTACACTTAAAGATTTTGCTATGCTAGGGAGATAATGGTAGTAGCGGATCAATATAATGTGCTTGTCGTGTGCGACGCGAGCGGGTAAAGTATTGATGTCGCAGCTCCTCGTCCACTAGACCGAATCTCGTGATATATCAATCAGCCGAAATTCTGCTTGGTAAGTATGCTGCTTTATTACGTAGGCCGGACATCCACCCAACTGTTTGTACTCGGACGCAATCGCGTTTTTCTAAGCCAAGTTGTGGCTCGTGAAGTTGGTGGCAACGACAGTGGGAAACGGTCTGAAAAGATAACGAAGTCACACTTGAAGGACGAACTATGCAACCGCAATCCCACTGCCATATACCTGCTTCAGCATTGTAAACGATGTTTCAAAGCGCGGTAACACGAGTAGTACAAATTTCGCCACCGAAAATGGACTTAACTACTCGGGGCAAGCTGACCTCAATTTGTGTGACAGTGTTATGTCATTAATTCGTAGTGTATGTTGATTGATTCAGAACGCCATGCATGGTTTGCAAAGCGTTTTGATCACAGAAAAAGAAGACCATGTCAAGGAAATGTGCCGTTTGTGAAGTGGCGACTCTGCTTTAATTAATACTTACTCGTAAACCATAAAAAAGGTGTAAATGCAGTAAGACTTTGATGTCGGAAAAACGAAATCACGACGTCAGTATTCACTGAATATGGCGACTCCCAAATGAAATAACTTGACCAATCCACTTGGTGTAAAGTACAAACAAGGAGTTTTAAATGTCTTACAATCACGATAAAGCTTCATAGAGAACGAATTCTCGGACCAAAGCTTACCAAAAGACTATGAAACAACGATCGAAGTAACATCTGCAGCATTGTTCGTGAGAAATGTAGCCTCCACACCTACAAAAGCCCTTTGCATTTATATATATCGATCATGTTTTACGTAAAGCGGCATACAAACACGTAGCACAGCTTTTACCTCCGTCACATCGCTAGATCCAACGCACTCGACCCAGTCGCCTCTAAAAGATTCACTGCATGTCGTCCCACTTATCTACCGTCGTTGACTGCGGTATTTCTGCTTCTTGGTGAACAAGGACGAGTGTCCTTCCATGGCATTCATCCTCTGTCGCATCGGCGCCGTCCGCAGCTTCAAAAACTGTCGAGCATTGTCCGACACTTCTCTTGTCTTCGTCATCTTCAACGTCTCGAGTGTCTGCACGTAAATGTTGCCAAACTGCCTCGTGTGTGTCTTCTTCTCCTCCATCAACCTGACCACGTTGTCTTCGATCCCCTCACGGCGCTTCGTCCTACGAGCTTCCTCCTTTTCCATCATCTCTCTCGTCTCCTCCTCCTTCCCGGCAGCAATGGCCAATAGCACATCATTGGGCAGGTCCAGCACTTCTGTCTCTTGTCTGCTCTTCCGCTTCCTGCTGCATTACAGTATTACGACGAAACGAGCATTGTATTAAGTCAGCCATTATTTTCATAAATCTATGCATCACTTAAAAATGACACTTTTTATTATTGCAAGCGTGTAAAAGTAAAAAAATATACAAATTACAATTATGTATCATTTAAACGTATCCATGTACCTCTTGATCACTGCTTTGGCGTGTGCACGCGCCGCTGTCTCCTCCCGACGCTGCGTTAACATTTCCTCCATTGCATTCTGATTCGATACGACGTCTGGCGCCTCATCGCTGTCGCTGTCGTTGCCATTGGGTCGCAGAGCAGACACGAAGTCCTCTGTCGCCGGCATCCTTGTCAATGAGCCGAGTTTAAGTCGTGCCCAGGTGTTTCAGCCAATTAAGTATCAGTTGAGTGACTTTCTACCAATGATGATGTCACGAGTCCAATCATTCCTGACCAATGCTTTGTAGCTTATGGCTACATGCGAGGATCGCCGTCATCGCCATTGCATGCTTAATGCTGCTGTAGCTCGTGCAATGATGCAATAGAGCTAGGAACTGGAGATAAATATTAAATGTCGATCGCCTTATGGTGATGGATAATTGGTTGATACCAAGAGTTCAGTACGCTGACTACTGCATTGGCGTCGAACTGGATGCAGAATGTGTGACGAGCGCAAAGCAGCAAGTCGCGACGCTAGCTATATGATCGAATTTAGGTAGGAATAGAAGGCATGATAGGTGCCAGGACGCCAAGTTGGTCGTTGACTACGCGTATAGAGCGTTAGTAAGAAATATTGTTGCTGGGTTAAAAGAACTTAAAAGATGCAAGCGTGCTGTTGATCGGGGTTAGTTGGAGAGATGGGTGATAACGTCTTTTCATCATCTTTTTCAACGGAAGGTTGATTTTTTTGCGTTGTGTTTACAAATGTATAAGATTGCGTTATTGTCATGTTAGGCTCTAGCTTAGAGACGGAGCCGACTGTATGGGATTCTTATCTCGGCCTTCGCACTAATACCATCGCTAACACTAGTTGTCAAAGTTTACGCTTAGCAGCTATTCCGTAGCGAAGACAGAGTCATCCGTTGCGTGTGTGATCCTAGCTACCTGTCATTTGGATTGAATTTTCTTCGTGCCCTTTCTTCGTCGTTCATCTTCTGTCGGGCTATCGAGGACGTGCAACCATTAACACATTTGATAATCTCGCACTGTAAAAAAAGCATTCAACAAATGTTTGTTGTCCTGCATTGGCCTTACCAATCATTTTGGTTAGACCGTATCCAAGCAGCATGATGTCCAATCTAATTATCATCAATGTCAAGACTTGTATACAACCTGACAGCCATTCCACGCTGCCTTTGACTTCTTTATCTTGGTAGATCATCATTATTGTACGATCTAATGAGATTATAGAAGTACGCCTTTGTACTCGTGCGTGTCGTAATACATACCCTTATACGCGCAGACTAGCAGACGCCATGACTCCTTGTGAAAGCGCAGTGTAAGCAGATGTCATTAAAATTTCGTTGATCCCTGCCTGCTAGCCTTACGCAATGGTCATAACGCTTTAAACGTGGTGTGGTAGAGCGCTGCATGGAAACAGGTCAATAACAGGTCTTTGCTCGAAACGGCCTTGGCATCAGACAAGTATAATGTATTATCAAAGGAGATTCTCAAAGGGGATTCTTAAAATACCCGGTGGTGGTTGCCACTAGGACGGGCCAGACTCTCTTGCTGCAATATCACGACGAGATACCGATCCTTGCAGATACGTTCACACAGGAGCACACGACTTTCTGGGCGACTTATAGATGGGATTTAAATCCGTGGATCTTGGATGAAATGGGTCGGACCCTTTCAACGAGTCTATACCCCCTGCTGAAGGCCTGCACCCTCGCGGACTTACGAATCACGCGTGTAGCAGCATTGGATTGCCAGGTCACACTTCTCAGTACGGGAGCAGACAAGTTCCATACGATCCCAAAATTAGGTCGGTGGGCAACTGCAATCATAGCAGCCAGCCCTGGTCTATCAGTGGGAGGCACAATTGAAATCCCGCCACAGCTACAGCTGCGGCATGGACAGGAGGCGCTTCAAAGATTTATATGGACACTTAGTCGACCGGGCGTTGCTCGTGGGCTAAGCCAAGCACCCCCCGATGACGGGATGTCTTGCGTGATCCTTCACCAGACAGATAACGGCATCCACTGGGTCATACACCGAGTTTCAGGGGTGCTTCCGGACGTCGAACTGGAGTTGGTCCGCTTTCAACAGCGGAATCACAAACGGGCTTTTGTTTTCGCAGCACATCCGCGACTGCAACGGTTTCCATGGTGTCTCAACCCAACCATCAATAATAAGCACGCCATCAAGGCGTTACAACGACAACCTTTTCTCCGAGCTAGATTGTATTTATACCCAGCGCTGGCGCAGGTGGTTCAACGTCTTCGAAAGCGAGTTAACGCGCCGACGGGGCGGGATACCCACTCCAACGGCTTCCGACACAGCTCTGGGCTCACAGACACGCCTTGACAGACTACCAGGTCTGGGTCTGCTACCGGATCGCTACCCATCAGTTAAATCTATATTACCTATGCCGAGCACAAGACTCATCATGCACACGTTATGTGGCTTGTCGAGGACAGCATGAAAGAATTATTCATATTATATTTGGGACTGCGAGGGAGCGGCGAAGTGTTGGGCGTATATTGTGGCTCATTGGACCCGGATGGTTGTCTAGCCCGCGCAATTACTCGCGTACAAAGCGGCAGTGCTACCTGGAACGGCACCAGACCTACCTCCGGGCGTCAGAGCGGAGATCGGCCGCCTGTTTCCGGACACGGCGGGGGAGATCAGCAGGGCTTGGGTACGAATCTGGTGGGATAGCGTGCTCCATCTGCTTCGCCACCCTATGGGCACAGCGGAACCGCTGGGTGCACAATTACGAGGAAACAACCACCGACCAAGCGAAATCCGAACAAATGCAAACACTGCTTCGACAGCTACAAGCTGTAGCGGTCAGGGAACACCGGTTCAACCGCGACGGGGACGACTGTATTTTTTTCCGGCGAGCGACAGAACTCTTTTTCAATCCGGTTTCTCCGCGACCGTTTACTCAATATGACCCTAGACGGCAACTCACACCACGGTAGGGGTGCTGGAGCGGCTAGAGACTTTTCAGCAATCTTGTAAACCGTAAAGGTAATAAGACAACCTGTTACTCTCTTTAAAAAGATGCCCGGTGGTTTTTGCAAAATGCCCGTACTCAACCGATTACTTAGTGTGTTCCTTTTCTGTATGGTCTGTATGTCTATATCAGATAGAAGGATTTGTACCTTCTTCGTTCGATCCACCCTTTCCATTGCACAAGTTACATACCGACACCAATGGAAACATCACTTTCATGCGGCTAGAACGCCTCCAAGAAATCGCACCGCAACCAGCGGTAAGATCACCGGCGAGCTGGACACCACAGGAACGACTTCTAACTATGAATGTGAGAGCGTAATTTTTTGCCTAGAATATAGCTTTTGCCAACGCGGATTTGTACTGCGTATCGAAAAGCAGGGCGAGTATCGAGTGTGCATGAGATGCGTACAGTGAAGGAAACATCATCCAAAATCCATCGACCATCTCCAATAGGCGAAAGAGAGCTTCTTTTTGAGTTGGCTACCCTAATAAGATAACTATTTCGGTCGAGGAACGGAACTTATCGGTTGAAATAGACACAAAATCAGCTCTGCAGGTATGCGAAGAGGAACAGGCTGTGTTTCCTGCAGCAAGACGTACTACCTGCGCGCAAAGTGTGGTTTACAATGTAAGGAAGCCTTATAATAGTGGTGCAACGCCGTCAGTCATTCTCGGCCACAATAGGCATCGCCAAAAACAAGTAATTATACATTAATAAGTATTATCACCTCGAAACATTTGCTCATTTGCAATTCGTGCCGTCGTTTGTGCGATGCCCGTGTTCACACTAAGCAACCATCGCACGTTTTTCAAAGGCCTGCGATGCACATCAGCAGGTTGTTCCACGTCGGCATCCTCAATAACTACACCCATTCCTTCCGTGTAACATGTATCCTGTCGTATTTGTGCGCTCTGTAGTTGTGGCTGAAATGTGCGACTACGCTAGGTTGGTGCACTGCTATTAAAGATACTCAAGTGCTTATTGTGGTCGCGGTTGTTCAGCAGCCACGATGCCGAATGGGGGCCTACCCATTAGCATTTCCGGTACCGCGCCCTCTTACGGACCAAATTTGGCTATTATGGCTGCGACGGAACGTCAAGCCATGAAGCACGGTGCAGCACTTGCCTGACAAGCAAAGAAGGTGCAGATTCTACTGTCTGTGCTGCAAAAAAGGAGGGATGCATACATCCAGAAAGAGACATACTAAGTAATCGGTTGAATGCGGGCATTTTGCAAAAACACCGGGCATTTCAAGAATCCCCTTATCGAACTATTTCTTCACTTTATGTAACCACAAGGTCTAGTTGTTTCCCAACATCTAAGGTACATTGACAAGTAGAAGGACATTGCACGCAGTTTAAGCTGCAACTTCTATTGTGAGAACAAAGCCATGATTTACTTGTATTTGCTATCGTACTGCGTAAGTTGTGGTACATTTTCGTAGCTTTCCATATCAGCTGTCGCAGATTACAATCGTTGATTCGCATGGATCCTTCTGACCACAGAAACAGACGGTTGTGTGACACTGATCTTCGACCGCGTCAAACAGTATCGAATTGACATGACACAAGGCTTCAAATGTAGCTATTGACGATCAAAGGAGCGCTTATGATCGAGGTTCGCGCTTTCGCGCTGACAAACAATGACAAAAAGATGCCAGAGTTGTAGCTCATACCTCTTACGGTGCTGGATGATTGCCAGTAACGTTGTCGTACAGATGGGCTACGGCGTCATCAGTGATACGAAAAGTAGTGAATATCTCCCTTCTGAATAATGGCAAATGCTAAACGGCTGGGCTCATTTTTAGTCGGCTGGGTCATTCTGAATCGTTATCAGAAGTAGCTCAGAAATACGCCTAATTTCGTCAGGAGTAGATCCTAAATACTCAATTCACCATTATTGTTTACTCACTTGCCCGTGCAAAGCTCAAAATACCGATTTCGGTGTAGTTCGCTGCCAAAACCCTACTCCAGTCCTTACTTTCTGGTATGCGTTC
>JH598491.1:166865-222993 GCA_000173235.2 Hyaloperonospora arabidopsidis Emoy2 | reverse complement strand
CGGGGCGCCTACGCAAAACTAAGGATTTACTAACGCGTAAAAAAACGGAGTTCTACTTATAGATGATATTATACTGCCAAGTTGCTGTCCAGGCTGGCAATGACAATTGTGTATATGACTTTTTGAATGCAGGAGTTTACCCTAATGTGACGGACTACCAGGAAAAGGCTGCCATTCACATAGCGAACGAATCTAGCGACATTTTGCTGCCAAGTCGTGAATCACGAGGCGCACGCATTGATGCAGCTCCAAAGTCTGGCTTATCCCACACCGTTCACATCCACCACGTTGTGTCACGCAAAAAGGATAAAATCAGGGGTTGATTGCCGCTTTCTATGGCATCAAAATTACTCGCCATCACCTCTCTCAAATTCATAATCATCTGCGGCGCCGTCACTCGCGTGCACTAATCTACGGCGCGTCAAGCAAGCGACCTCCAATTATTACCAGCTCGTAAATGATCAAGTCCTTAATCGCCATTGTTCACCCAGCAACCATTGGCTTTTAACATATGTTAGATCACTACTACTTCGGATCCAACTACTTATTAGGTCCACGCACGTTTTTACGATTTCTCGAGTATACTCGGAAGCGGATAGTACGTCTCAATCCATGGCGTCTGCACAGAGATCGCACTCAGCACTCTGGCACTTATTCGTTCGGTTTTCCTGACGTCGTAAGCGCCACAGCAGCTACATCATGAGAATAGCCACGTATCTGGCTATTATATGAGATTAAAGTGTGCACGCACTGACTTGACCCCATACTCCATCTCTTTGGCTGTACTTGCTTATCAAAACATCTTTGGTGCAGGCGTCACGACCTCGATACAATTGGCCTTGATATCAAAATAGCTTATCCAGAGGATGTTATCCAGCGTACGATCAAGGCCGCTTTTCATGACCTCCATGTCACCTTCCCTGTAATAAAGGAATCATCACCTTGCTTGTAATAGGATAGATGCTCTTCTACTAGTACAAATCAGCGCGTCTTCCAATTGGCAACGCAGGCATACTGGGCACGGCCCAGTTCATGAGGAACCCTTTTTACTCGAGACAAAGGTGTTTGTGGCATCTTCATAAAGACACGACGAGGTGGTCACAAAGGTACGAGGAGGAGGATATGGCACGTCCGAGTGTATCGCAGACGGCAGCGGTGACAAGGCCGTACTTACGGACTTCCCAGAATGGATTATGTTGCGCGTACTAAAAAAACGCACCACTGTTGTTGTTGCTCACAGTAATTGATGTTCGGCCAGGAAGTAAGGAATGTAGTAGGGTTTTAGCAGCGAACAACACCGAAATCGGTATTTTGAGCTTTGCACGGGCAAGTGAGTAAACAGTAATAGTGAATTGAGTATTTAGGATTTACTCCTGACGAAATTAGGCGTATTTCTGAGCTACTTCTGATAACGGTTCAGAATGACCCAGCCGACTAAAAATGAGCCCAGCCCTTTTAGCATTTGCCTAAATAATCGTGTAAGCCTCGTGTCTGTAATCTATATAGAGCGTAAGATACGAGGCAAGAGGATTTGAAGGCAAGAGATTTGTTTTGTGGTTGATTTGAAAGACCAGGAAAAGGTTCATCTTCTATCACACGTGGATACATGATAAAGTTTGCAATCATCGAATAAAGATGTTGCGATGGGTGTTGTTTGAACACGATCGATAAAACTCACGAATGTCGAATTCTCTTCTGCATTCGTCTAATCGCTCCACCGTGCGCATGCTCGAGATCGTGAAAATGCTGTTTGAACAAACAAATCGTGGCCGCCCAGAGCTGTTATAACGAAAGCGGAAAAAAGGTTGTCTTTTCACTGTGATCCGGAGCTTTCCTAACATACAATGTGGTGAACTAGCGACCAGAAACCAATGGCTTGTCATGAACCGTTGAATAAGTGATCGCTGAAGCGACCGAATACGCAAGCGATAGGGAACCACTGGCGTTCACTATCGCTTGCGTATTCTCTCGTTTCAGCGATCGGTATCATTAATAGTATTGCTATTGTATTTCGTAGAAAAGTACATTGCACATCTCGTCTATCTTGTGCCGATCGCATTCATACGCCTTAAAGTGCACAATGCAAGTCCAAGAGTAACCATTTAGTCACCATCTTTGATCGCAATATGAAAGTCTTCATTGTATTATTCAAGGAATTGTGGAGCGATAGCCATAAGCAAGGCATATCAATGAAGCTGTGTCGTACCACCACGAACCAAGTTATTTCAGCTAGAAAACTAGATCGCCTCACTCTTCGTCTCGTCTTTCACTCTAATCTTGCCTTCAGTATTCGCTTCCATCTTGATCTCCGTCTTCTCTTTAGAGTGGAGGCCATTTTTCGGTGCACTAGGCCACGTGTTATACAGCACGACAGCTGCCGACACGACGCCCGCTGAGCCGATGATTCCGTCATGTAGCTTGGTGCCAGCGATCCGCTCCGACAACCTCACTCCTGCCGTATTGGACGACACAATGAGGTCACACGTCACCTTGAGCACTGCAAGTAGTTTCTTGAATCGACCGCTTCTCAGCACATCCAGTTGACCTTGCAACGTCTCGACACGCACAACATCGTCTTCCGAGGCCAAGATGTCCCTCACACACTTTTCTTTCTCCACGTCAGCATTCAGATTGTCAACGGCCTGAAAGAAGCCGGCTACATTGGCACAGAACCAAAGAATGCCTCCACGACACGATATCTCGTCAGCATCAAAGCGCAAGACCTTTGCTTTACTAGCAAAAACCAAGTTATCGGTAATAAAGTAGCCAAGCATGCCGACGTTCTGCATCCACTGCAAGTACTTCTGTTCTTCCGACAGACTCTTGTTCTGGGATAGCGTCTGCAGCTTCTTGTAGTACGTGATGCTCTTGCCCAGTCGAAAAGCCTTTCGAGACTGTTGCATGACCTTGTAAAGGGCGTGGAGACGCTGCCCGATGTCACTCTTGGGGTTAGCTGATAGTACGTAGAACGCGAGCGCCCGACTGCCATATTGCAGCACCTAGCCACATCCAAGACACAATCAATGGATGTTTCAAAAGCTACCATTTTACACTATTTATATAGATACAGAAAAAACGACCTTTGTGAGCTTATCGCGACCTTCGAGACAAAAGGCTAAACGGATGATGGCGTCCAGGGAGACTGGGGCTTTCGATTCCATGGGTTTTGCAGCAAAAGTACAGGGCAAAATGACACAAAAAGAGCTCAATCTAAACGCAAGAGAGCGAGGTATAAGATACGAGCTGTTGCGAGCGTCGAGAAGTTGTGTGAGGCCGCAGAAACGGTGACAACGACGACGTGAGACGACGTGACGGCTCGGTCAAGTTGAACTGCTGCGTGTTTTGTCAACAGGTGACGTCTGGATTCCGATTAAGTACGAGGATCAAATAGTACCGGCTTTATATATTACCACTGTCTTTCTTAATAATTTGATAAAATCTCGTCAGTTTTGGCGATCGTGGAAAGAAAACTCGTCAACCCACACAATAAATGCTGCAAGAAATGCAACTTTAATAACTGTTTTCTATTTCTATGTATTGTATTTTTCTGGACTTGACAAGGACCACGGTATGCATGAGGTTGCACCCCGCACCTTTGGCAAGCGTAAAGGTGTGCATTGCTTGTGTAACTTCATGTTGCAGTATTATCTGTGCCGATGAGACTTCTCGTTATCATAATGTCACCACGTGGGCTACGCATGCGTATTAAACTGCAACTGCTTCTACAGGACTTGCAACATTATATTCAACTGAAGTCAAATCAGATACTATTGCTGTTGTCATTCAAGCACGCCTATCGACTTTCTCGGTAAGCTTATCTTGTGCGCGATAAGACGGTATGTGGTCGACAATAATCTCAACATAACAAATGTTGAGCCAAGGTGCAGAGGCCTAACATAAACGACACCGAAAAAAACCATCATACCGGTAAGAACGACGAGATCAAAGCTCGTGCTACGGCAAGCTAAAATGATGACATTGGTCCAAAAGGTACATCAGCTTCAGCCGTGATGCTGCGTCCGGTGCCTATATAGTTACATTTTTTTGGTGGCGTATTGATATAGTCAGGTGAGCGTTACTGCAAGCCAAATGTTTGCAATGCATCAGCTCATCAACTGTAGAGCAATGTAAAGACCTCGACATTTACCGTAGGAGGTTACGTCACCTATCCATTTTTATTCGGCTGATGGTGACACTTCTCATACCTCAACAATGGTATCACGGCTACGATTAACTCGATCTCATGCAGATGACGCATTTAGCTAAGTGATAGCCGTCAATGTTGCTGACTTATAGGCTGACTTTTGCAATCTAGGTATGCACAATTAAGGACATTACGTAGAACCTACTACACATACGAGTGGAGCGAGCATTCTCACGTTCGGAATTGGTCGCGTGCCATGCGGCCGGATAGAATACATGATTTCAATGAGTCCAGCATAAGTAATTAAATGGAATCGCAATTTGTCAAAATATATTGTTGCAGTGAGAACGCCCATTTACTACGTACAGTGATAATTTAGAAATCTCACACCTCGTAGGTTTTAGCTAAATAGCTATCTAGAATTATTGTCGAGTTTGGCCAATTTCTATGTAGCTGTTTCGAAACAGAAGAAAAAAGCTGCTAGCTGCACACAGTGCCCACCAGATGTCGATATATTCAGCAGCTACTGGTCGATCCAGCTGACTTGTGTGGAACAGAATGGTACTGGGACTTCTTTGTATCAAGCAGTCAAGTCAAGGCAAGCACGCTAAGATATATAGTAGCACGACACGCCCTTGTACTTTTCGTGCTTAACGCTTTCTATTGCTGCATAGAGATGGAAACTGCCAACGAGAAGTAATCCAGTGTGTAAGCAACTCGGGTTGTAGTCATCAGCGAGCTATCGATTTTAAACGCTTGGTCGTTTTCCCTCGGTAACATTTACCTATCACATACATCACCAGCTGTCAAGAGCTATGACCTGCATCTTTCATGTCTCCCGCATCGCAGAGTACAAAACGAAACCACAACTAGTGCATGGGCCTCTCTTCGATATAGCCAGTAGGGTTGTTGTAAAAATATAAAGATTGGCTATGACGCGTTACGCGTGACTCAATCATATCCAAATGTAAGGTCCGTTTCAGACCGGATAGATCAGTTACCAGCAAATCAGGGCTTGCAGTCATGTTGTTAACGGATCAGCTCTTGGCGTTGTTTTCTATACGGTTTAGACTCAAAGCTTACTAGTGTATGCATCTCCATTAAAACATCAGTAAATGCCTTCGAAACTGCATGTATCCGATACCTTGATATATACAGCATGTAGTCGACATGACCTTTTCTTCGATCCTCCGTCGTCCGCTCAGCAACGACCTTCGTCAATAATGGAGACCATTGACACGTGGCTCATCTTCCCGTCCATCTTGTCTTCACTGTTTCGTGATCCTCTGTATTCACGCACCCACTCCTCCGTGCGAAACTCCTTTTCCATCTTGGCCATAACAACCGATGCGAGACAATTGCCCAGCACGTTCGTGAAGGTACGCAGCATGTCCATGATCCAATCTACGCCCAAAATGAGCGCCACGGGCCACGACGGCACGTCAAATTGGTCCAATGTGGAGGCAATGACAATGATAGAAGCCGAGCGCACGCCAGCGACGCCCTTGGACGAGACCATCAGCATCAGCACCATCACAACTTGCTCTCCGATCGACTTGTCCACCCCTGAAGCTTGCGCGCAGAAAATTGATCCTATCGAGAGGTACAGTGTTGAGCCATCCAGGTTGAAAGAGTAGCCAAAGGGGACGACGAACCCCGAGACGTGCTTCGAGACGCCGTACCTCGCCAGTGATTCAAACACCTTTGGCAAAGCAGCTTCGGACGTAGCTGTCGTGTAGGCAATAATAAGCGGATCTTTCATTGCACTGAGGAACTCGATCGCGTTGATCTTGAAAATCAGACACACTGAGCCAAAGACGACGACGATGAAGATCAGGATGGTCCCGTACACTGTCGCGACAAGAGCTCCCAGACTGCCTAGAGACGAGAGACCATTGGTGCCAACGGCATTGGCAATTGCAAAGCAGACGCCAATAGGCGCGGTCCAGATCACAATGTCCACAAGCTTGAACATCATCTCCAGCACTGCACGTGCAAAGTCAATGATCAGATGCTTGTGCTTGTGTTCAAGTTGAGACGTAGCAACGCCTGTAAGAATCGCAGCTACGAGCACCTGAAGGAGCTCGGACGAGCCGTTACCTCCCATCATCTCGCCCCACGTTTTCGGGGCCAAGTGCTCGATCCACTTTTCGAGCGTGAACGAGCTTTTCGTTGAACCGTCGTAGTCGTCGACTTGAGTGAGTCCGACTTTGCCAGGCTTGATAATGTTGGCAGCTAGAAGCCCGATGATCAGTGCCAGTGCCGCTACAACCTCAAAGTAGATAATGGATTTGATAGCGAGACGGCCGAGCTGTTTCATGTCCTTTTGGTCCGCGATCCCGATCACTAGTGAGGAAAACACGAGCGGGAACACGATGAACTGCACCGAGCGGAGGAAGAGTTCCTTCATAGGAGCCGCTTTTTTTGAAAACTCGGGGGCGAATTGACCCATGAGGATGCCAACGACCATGCCAACGATGATCCAGAAGGTCAAGGACGTGAGGACCTGGCGGGACCATGACTTTTTCACTGGGGCTGGTGTGTCAATAGCTTGGTAGCTGTCACTATCGTTGACGACCATTGTGAAGAAGCTTTTGTTCTGGTTTTGCTACGTAGGAGATGGGTGAGTGACTGGGTCACTGGTAGATTAATTATTTGGTTGGTTACTACACTGCGAGTGAGGAAGCAGAAGGAGAACTGATAAGAGACAGCGATCTACACGCCGTCGGCGATCCGATCTGCTCTTTCACGCGTTCAGCCAATCGATTACACACTCGCGGTATTGAACATTCGCGTCGCACATGACGGCTCGTTTATTGCCTCGTTTCAAATCGTGACAGCTTTGCATGTGCTGATTTCGCTAAGTGTCAACAGGTCACTTCCCAATGGGCAGCCAGCTGCAACAACGCACAGAGACGAGACCCTCCGGGGAGCCAGGAAATTGGCCCCCATTCCTTCGGCAGGAAGTCCCCCATTGTGGGGCCAAGGTAAAAAGGGTGGAGGGCTTCTCCTCGCTGCGTGCGCTACGGGTGGCAGCGCAGCGTGCGGCTCTACTCTTCGCGGTCTGCCTACAACTCTCCACATTCACTGAGCACGAGCCCGGTCCAACGAAGAGAACTCCCCCAAGACCGTGATAACCCCCGTTGAGATCCAGTACCGGTTGTTTATGTACAGTAGCACCGAAGCAGATACTCTTCGTCCAGTGGTGCGTCTGGGCACATTTGAGCACGTTGTGAGCCCGCACCGACCTGAAGAGCAAGAAGTCGACTACGAGGTGATGGCCAGGGATGACGTCAAGATGGCTCACTGGGACTACCGCAGTGGTAACAGGACTCCTAGTCAAGCGTCCTCTGTCCCCTGAATCAAATTGCTCCGAGCGCGAGAGCAGCCCCGCCATCCGGTAGAGTGCACACAAGAATCTAACCCCGGACTTGGTCAACGGACGGTTTCCACGGGCCCTTTTGGGAGTGCCCCGCCGTGACGCCCGACGTCTTGAGCCAGTAGAATGAGAAAGCTAGGAGTAGTAAGATTATGTCATGGTAGATGACACGAGGTGGTTACCACGCAACCAGACATCTTATTAGTGATAAGTAGCTATAATAGACAGTCTGAGCCGGCTTATAGACAAGGGACGAGACTGGCCATGATCGTGCCCGCTTATTTAACATGTGGTACTTCTTGTACGGGTCGGACAGCGTAACAGTGTCTTGTTGACAGCCTGTATCATGCGATACAAGCAATATTTTGTGCTCATCTTTGTTTACAAGTGTAACCCCATCGCCCGTTTGCAAAGGGAAGTTTTCGTAGCGTTGCATGAAGGAGCTCTGTGGTTGCAAGCCAGATACATTTAGTGCCAACATGTGCGTGTGTGGACGGGGCTGGCTCCTGTTCTAATGAAATTATGCAACTAGGTTGTTGCTTGCTTGCTGGAGGTTTACACATTGCCGGATCTATCTCAAGAGGCTAGCGAGGAAGAACGGACACAAAGTCAACCTGTAGTCATATCACCGAATCATTCAGCAAGTTCTGAAGCTCGTGTTGAAATTAATATGTCGATCAATAACCTCGGTAGTATATTTGCGTTGCAGCAGGAATGCCTATGTACTATTGATGGCCGACTATATGCCACTTGATTAAACAGATGAAGCTAGTTAGCGGGTCAAGCACGATTGTTCGAACATAAGTTTATTGCATCATCAACACTAATTTGAGACCAACATGTGAGAACGAGCACCGATGGCACATTCTGCACCACTCCAGGAAAGCATTAATCCGGAGCACTCTGAATCGTACAATAACATTAGTCTCCCATCCCAAATTATCGCAGTCGCGCTTGACACAAAGTAAGCCTTGCCCCGCTCACAGGCAACCCCATTTGGCGGGAATGTTCTCTTGCGGAATACAAAGTGGGAGAAGGTCTATCTAGGGCATACTTTTTGCGCGTCAATGTGTCTTGCGGACGGGAGAAAGTGAGAATACTAATCTCCAGAAGTTGTTATAAATTCATTTTTGTATTTGATGAAATCTTTGCTAAGTCACATTTTATATTGATAATGCAACCGTAACATATGACAGTACAGCATGCATTCATGAGCAAATCTCATTACCAGTACCACATTTGTACAAAGTCCCAAAACCAATACTATTCTCAACACAAGTATAAATTATATACATAAATAGTGCTTACAATATTATACCCAAGTGCACCATGAGATTAGAAACTGAGTCATTGCTAACGAGTCTTTCGATTTAATAGACAGCTAACACACAAATGTTTGCGCACATCGGCGTCGGATGGTACGCGCTTAAGCTGGGCTACGAACCTTGGTCAGTACGGAGTGGTCTTTTACGCACACCCTCACCGGTACGCGTGGACCGCGCCCTAAACGGTCCCTAATGTTTCTGTACACCAGTCAATTGATCGACAGGCGTTTTAGCTCCTCACATGCGTACCCTCCCATTGCAACCCTTGCTGGAGCACTTGGTTTCAATTTTTTTACCACGCATATGTGACTATGGGCGGCAGCCCATCAGCTTACTTTCCATGTTTGGAAGCATGAAAACGGGCTCTCCGACTTTCAAGTTTGGACGGTGTATCGCATTGCCGCCAAGCAACTCAATTCGATCACGCAGGACGTCCAACGAACAATATCTGCCATGAATTGCAGGCATGTCACGGGGTGCCTGGGACTTTACTACACTTGTTTGGGATGTCTGAAGGCGCGTGCGTGCTAAGGCAAGTTCATCAGACACTGGACTGGCGCTTTCGCTACTTTCATGTCTTCTCAAGGTGCTTCGGAAACTGTGCCAACCGTCAGGCTCTGGAAATCTCGGCGCTTTGGCGGTCTTGACTGCTGGAGAAATTTCAAGATTGTGTCGCGGCCGGTGAACACGTGTGGCGATGGATATGGTTCCTGATGTACTCTATCTGCATCATGCACTTATGGTGTGAGCGAACCGATGCCGTCTGCTGTAGCGCGCAGTCCACGACGTCGTCCAATGTAGTAGGCTCCTGGACTACGGGTATACGTCATTATCAGCCTTGGCTATGCGAGAACATAGAGTCGCAGAAACAGTGGTTCAAGGGATTCAGTTGCATGCCTGTTTTGAAGTATTTACACTAGAGTGGAGTGACGACCCACTTCCTCTAGCAAGGTGTCACGAATCATCGTCGCGTCCTGTGCAGTATTCCTGGCTTAGACGCTTTCAGACTTCTAGTGCAGGATCACATGGGTAAAAGACAGTCATGAATTTCTTTTTCTCTCTCACGAATAGTGGCGCTTGCTCCGTGTAGGTCTAAACACCATCTTTTTTAAGGACCACATCTCTCCCTCGTACCCTCTAATACACAATTGCAGATAAACAGTGCTTCTAAGTCGTGCTCTGTCATCCCGCTTATCGCCCAGACACAAAAATCATTGTGCCTCCGTGGTCTTAACCGTCGTGCGTCATGATACACCATTAATGATAGAGTTGAGCGTTACGATCGTGCGAGCGCTCGGTCAACCGATCGTTCTTGTTTAGATAATCGCACGGATAATAAGCAGATACTTCGTGCGCCTGTAATTCCAGCGTCCCCTTATTCCTCCTTCCTCGTATAGCAATACAGTCTCCCACATTTGCGATATAAAGCAACTTCTATACGAACAATGCGATAACGGCGCACGACTAAGCGTTGCAGCAGCCCTTCGACATGCGGATGCTCGAAGCAAGAGCTAAGGGCTACTGCTTTACTTCCTTGTCAAATCGAGAAAAGCGCTATCGACACTTGCGTAGACAGCACCACTGTAGCTGTCAGATGTTTTTTTGTGTGTGTTACATTACAGTCATTTATAGAAACTAGACCCGAAAATGCTCGTCCGGTAGGGGCCTACGTATCCCCCGCCGAGGTGCTAAACTACCACTGGTGTTGGCAAATGCAACCTGCTGTTGACTTCTGGGGGAAGCTCCCCGTCTAGTAGCTTGATCACCCAAAGTCCATATTGTTTCATGCCAGTGTCCTAGGTCGCCACGTGAATGCGTCTTAACGCCCGCTCAAATAGGTGGCAACGTGGCCACCTCAGGTTTGAAAATCTGGAAGCTGCGCCTGGAGTCCATTGCGACGTTTGCCGGGGCGTCCGCCATTCGATTACATTCTCGAAGGTGATGAGTCCACGTGATCACATCCAGTCGGTTTCCCAGTAGTCGACATTGCCTGCAAAGGTCGAAGAGCCGTGGTGTCTTCGAAAGTCTCCGCCGTCTTGCTGTACCAGGATGATTTCGCTGTCGCTTACGACGTGGATACGACGATGGAGATGGTACCCGTGTGCTTTGCGAAGACCAAAAAGTAGAGCCTTGTATTCGGCTGTATTGTTTGTTGTGGTGCGATTCGCGAGGGATACGCTGCACATCCAACGTATCCTGGCCGAGGCAGGCGAAACAGAACACATAAGAATAATAGCACCAGCACCACCCAGGCCAGGATTGACCCGAGACACGCCATCAAAGAAGAGCACATAGAGGCTGTCCTCCGCCAGAGGACAGAGACTCGTCACGTCGTCAAATGTTATGTTAGTAAGTACCATATCCTGATAAAGTGATCAGACAATGTAAATGCACGAAGCACATTGACCTTTTTTTAATCAGCATTATCTCAGGCTGAATAAATTACATCCACATCCTTTACTGCTCTTGAGCCGCCGCGCTCGTCCGTTGATTTGGATACCAGCCCGCCGTCTGTACAACGTTCACACCACGGCCTTCGCTAGGATTGTTGGCCTAGACCAAAAACATACTCAGCATCAGTAGCAGTTTATGTCTCGTTCGCGGCCATACCATCATACATGGTACTCAGATGATCAAAGGCATAATAGTACAAGGATTAGATTATCTGTATCAACACCCGCAATTTGTTGACGCTTCCTAGCTCCTTGTTTGCTGCCAACACCACAACTATCTAATTCATCCGCTACTGAAGCCAAGCCGACTCCAGTGTCGGTCGCAGCTTCATACCACGACTCACATCCCACAAGCAGCAAAAACTCACTTGTCTTCAATACATTTTATTCTACGCAACGACACATCACGCCCACGACAACATATCCTAACCTAGACAGTGCTTCTCCCGCCGCCAAGATACTTTCCACGCAGCGCTATCTCTATCATTAATTGTGTATCATGACGCATGACGATTACCCTCACGCAGGCACAATGTTTTTTGTATCGGGACGAAGAATGGTATCACAGAGCACGACTCAAACGCAATTTATGTACAGTTGTGTACTGGAGGATACAGGAGAGGAGAGGTAGTCTTTAAAAGGAGGATAATTTGACCACCCGACGCCGATGTGCGTAACCATTCGTTTGACAGTTGTCTATTAAATAGAAAGACTCGTTAGCAATGACGCAGTTTCTTATCCCATGTTGCACTTGGGTATAATGTGGTTAACTACTTTTATCTAATTTATACTTGTGCTGAGTATAGTACTGGTTTTGGGACTTTGTACAAAGGTGGTACTGGTAATGAGATTTGCTCTTTGTTCATTTTTGAATCCGAGCTCCTTCTAGTATTATTTCAAAAAGATAAGGCTAATATGACCGCAGTATTGTGTAATACTAACGCGCTACATATTTGTTGTAACTCTTATTATAATTATATATGATAGGGGAGTAAGCACTGGAGCTAGCCCATTTTATATGGGTAATTCAGTCCATAGAACTTAATCTAGTCCTGTATATTCACGTACATTATGCTCTGTCACTGATAGCTTCACCCTCCAGACTCGCAATTAACGAAGGTGATCAACAGGATTTTTTTTAGATTCGTGTACTTGTTTCGGGCGGCCACGTTTACCTTCTTATCGCAGGGCAAGATGTCACGGCTGGTGGCACATCCGCGCCACGCAAGTCTGCTTCGTACGTTTAATAAGTGATATGACGGGCCGCGCACCGGCAAATGAATGGCCATATCCAAGACAGGCGCTGTCGCTTCAGCTACCATGTAACTTAGGTAAATCGGTCGCTCGTGCAGCCTGTGAGACCATGATAATGGAGCCGGTATAGCCCACACACCATTGTTGGGAGAGCTACACACCCCTGTAAACTAGAAAGCCATCGTCCATGATCGCCACACTCCTTTATATACGGCAAACGAAAATGAAACAATAATTTGTGATGGCCCACTATAGTCAATGTTTTTCTATGACTACGTACATTTATACAACTCGTATGCTGACCCGACGAAGGCTTCCGATCAAATTCGTGTCGAACGGAAGTTTACTTAAGCGTATCAAGCATCGATTCGATATGGCTGCGTCCTCGAATGAATTTGATGTGAAATTCTTGCCCAGTGACAAGAAAATCTGGAGCGCACCGCCTTATCTTACTCAAAATGAACTGAGGTGGTGCTTCGCCATTCGTTTCGTTTATAATCAGCTGATTTTGCAGCTAGTTCGATGCCCTGGCTTTAGAGATTGCTGTGAGATTGTCGGCGACTCATACGCGTAAGCTGCAACGACCTTACTTACTTACCACAATTGGACGTCAATTCGTTCTAATGGGGGCGGAAGGGTCACTTACCATAGACACATCAATAGCCAGGTAATGTTTGGCGGGTCTTTGTGCGCGATTATTTTTTTGAATAACCACAATGCCACGCAAAGGTTTGTACTATCTTTTCGCTTTCTTCTGGTTTCGATGTAACTACTCTCCCATTTCTTTATGGAATGAAACGTTATGTGAGCTACATGAAATATTATGACTGACTAAAACCAGCTCTTTTTTAGTCTGTTTATTTGGCAATCATCATCACAGACAAGCTATTCTGAGGTATCGGCATTGAGCGCTTTCTATCGAAAACGAGAGTGACAACAATTTTCATCTGCCGCATGTTGAGAAGATCATTTGTCACGTGGAGAGCCTCTTTCGTCGCTACTATTACCTTCTGTGCTTGTTTCTAAACAGTTATCTTCCCTGATTAGAATGGATAATCTTAGCCTTGAGCAAGAATAAAATGATGGTAAAAATTGGTGTTTTGCTATTGGCTAGTATAATTTAATATTTTACCATTTCTTGACACATTCCGCCAAATTGTAATGAAAAAACTCACTTCTACTTACAACAATTCTGCAGTTTTTAGTATTAAAACTGTTGATTAGATTGTCACGCTGCTTTCTGGGTGACTGGAACTTCTTGCTCATTCGATCTTCATTAACGGCTATTCGATCCGAAAATCTTTCGATATTTAACAACACACCCAAGCTCTTGACCGTCCGCGTAGACACCTTTCGGGATTTTTGATAGGTTCTGTCTAGGGGATACAGCCATCCCAGTAGCGGTTTATACGAATATAGTCGGCGACGGGCATAGTAAAGCTGAGGAAGTACTGCTTCGTTAATGGAAGAATTCAGTCCCGTGTTATTCACCTCGAATTAGGTCTCCATCAGGTATTGCTGAAGTGGCAAAATGCATTCCTCTTCCTGTAATCAGCTGGGCCGCTTCGCGTGCCTGTCTTACCGGGACTTTGGTAGTCTGTCACCCGTCGGTAACGTCAAGACCCAAGTGCAATTTGAGCGGCAAGCCAGACGCCTTCCCAGCACTTCCAGCGACAACGTTGCTTGCTCGAATGCACGATTTCCCTTCCCTCACAAGCCGCACACAAAAGAATGGCTTAAGGTAGATCGCGTGCAGCTTGATTCAGTCCCCCTTCATTTGTTCTTTCAGATTTGTTTTTTGACGCGTCAGACTTCGCTTCAGTCTAGCACTGGTTTTTATTACGCTATTGACTGATTCAGTCTAGCACTGGTTTTGTTTACGCTATTGACTGCTTCAGCTGCGTACCCATTCACGTTGTTGGCTTGATCATCATTTTTAGCCTTCTTGGACGGTCTTTTTAGTTGGATTCCAATATTCCATTAAAGATAAACACCCAGAAGCTGTACTTCTTTACGCTGAGTTTTCCTTCACAATGTCGAACTGACATTTTTAGATAAGATGCCGGTCAGTTCATTTTCAGTAGCAAGAGCAGTATAAAAATCCTTTCAAGGCCCTTAGCTACTCTTTATGTCTTCACCTACCCATCGTACTCCGTGTCAGAATTGCTTTAAGTCTCTGAAGACTCGCTACCTCTGAGGCTTCCGCTAAGGCTTCGATCCATGACAGGTTGATGTCGCTGTCTCCATTGTAGCTAACGACGTCCATACAAGCACTGTAACCTCCGTCAACAGTATCAGATACGCTGTGCTCTCGTAAATTATGTTCTCTTTGTTATTCTCCGCTTTCCTTTAACGGAACGTTTGGAGGCGTCGTCATAATCTAAAGATTTTTTTTGGCGGGGTGTGAAATGCTGTTAGGTTTAAAAGGTTGGTGACCCACTTCGTGTTGATACAGTTTGCTTAGATTTTGGCCGCTCGAAATTACACTTTTATGAAAAAAAGTGTCCCGCATCGTACCATCATTATATGTCCTAGATATCAGCACCCCGTTATGTAGCCGGTCCGTGCTCCTGCTCGATGTCAGCACAGGATATGCTCACCTTCTGTATCTTCTGTCGCCTACATAACCACAATATACAAAACAAAAGACAATCCTGGAGACGGTAGTTTTTTTGCGGCTCGATACCTGGCACTAATTCAGCCAGTGAAACACTATTTTCCTACTACTCCTCCACAAAGACCACGCCGGTTCATGGTTAACGATTGTACATAAAGCTTGTAGTAGATGTGCTGAGAGTGGCGTGGTCAGAATTATAGTCAGCATCTCATTCGTAGTCACATATGTCGATTTTATTGCACCTTTCGAGACAAACAACCAACAAACTTTAAGCGGACATCCATGTGCTTCGGCTTTCTTGATCTTGCAAGATTTTCCACTCGTTTAGCTGCAGCTTATTTTACATTCCTCATGCTTATTTGGGAAAAACTTGAAGACCGAGATTTCCCACCAACTCTTGTTACCGAGAAGCTCTATAGAGCAAAAAGCCGCTGCAACATATTCCGATTTATCTGTCGACAACGCCACCGCTGTTAGCTTCTTTAGCTTTACTCCATGATCATTCCATTAATCTAAACTATCCCTCCAATCACGAACTTTACATCATGTTTACCTCCAGCGAAATCAGCACCAGTAAAATAATCGATGCGTTGCAGAAGATTTGGGCAACCATCGCAATTTATGGATAATTTTAGAATAGTAGTACCAGCCAAGTAGGACATAATACGGTTCGCCAACCTTTGACCTCCAATAGCTGGTGCATCTGCCCGTTAAGAGGCATGGTTCATAAAAAATATGCCTGATCTCGTGCAACGAGAAATTTCAAGACCCCCCCCCCGAGCAGACATTGAGATGTCTTGATGATCGGGTGCTCATATGTACCGGTATTAGATATCGACAGTAACACCCTCCAGGTTTATCTTCATCCAAAAATTCTCTTACTATTGGGGAACAAACTTAGTTCGCTATATCTATTTCGTGCTATGATAATAATTACGGATGTTCGGTTTTTGAATAACCTTGTAGCCTGAATAGGAATGAAAAGAACACGCGTGCCAAGACATTTCTGGGTAAGTCCAAGGACTATTAGCTCCAGACATGCCATCGCGAAAACAAATCGTCTACACACTGGTCAATGTTCCAAGTAACCAAAAGATCATCACATAAATACCAACTAGAGTAGTCCCATCCGGTCTAAACAAAATATAAACATGTGTCCGTAATGCATTGCATCAATCTAATTTTTGTCAGTGTTGCATATAGGAGCTAGTACTACGGCCTTTCAGCATTCTTTAAACCATAAAGGATTTAATTCAAGAAGGTAAAGGTTTCATTTGGTATACACACCATACTTGAATTACTCCTTCGACAAAAATGTTTTTCATCAGATATGTATGTCGATTCCATATCCATCAGCAGCGCGCAGGTAAGCACTCGACAATTTAAAATGCCTAGGAGGTGTGAGACAAATTATACTTAATAGCCAAATAACCTTTACGCTAGTCATATATAGCACTGCTGCAAAGGTCAGCAAAATTTCACACCAAGCACCTGTTCATTTCCACATGCAACCAGTATTGCCTTGTAACGCTCAATTTCACCGTCACACGTGCATTCCTTCTTCTATTCCCACTTTTTATGCGATCGCGGCACCCCAGGTTTATATTTTACAACTCTCCACGGATGGCTTGCACGAAAAGATGTTAACTCTTCATATTAAGCGCGCTCGCATCGATCCTTTTCGGGATTGCCCATCACCTATCGATAATTATACGGATTGGGCAGATAAAATTTTTTCGATTGTAACACTTCCGAGACGGCATAAACCGCATCATTCGCCACATCTCCAGATGTCGATGGTTGGTCCATATGAAAGACGATAGTGACTGCGTTCACAGGATCGTTTTGATGGGAACAAAAATCTAATTGTCCCATTCTACATTTGCTTTTTGCACAACATTTCGCGTAGTACGCTGGACCGTCTTAACTCAGTTTTAAACGGCTTATTGGTCATGCCATCCGTGTACAGTGACTTCATATCCCGTGTATTCACTTGAAGCTTCCCAATCCATTGTAAAATCTGCACGAGCTTGCTGATCTTGGCACTGCGTTCGAGCTCCTCCAACATAATATCATTCTAGTTGTGTATCATCTCCTTATAGTTTTTTATATATCCTCGTAAGATTGCCGACGAGGATAAATTAAATATATCCTCGACTTGGTGGACTTGGCGTGTCTTAATGATAATGCGGTCATGCGGAAGCCAAACGCGAAATCCTCTCGTCTCATTACTTTTACCCAGAGCAATTCCTTTCTTGGAGCGCTAAAACTTTAGCGATTTCTGCTTATGTTGTAGTACACATCACTGTGCTATAAACACGATACAATCCACATGGCGCTTGTCCTGTCAACCTCTTGACTGGAGACATATGCATAGGGTAGAACAGGTTATAATTCTTTTACAAACGTAAGCCGCGTATTTGGTTGCATCATCCAAATTTGAGTTGGTAAATTACACAAAAAAACATACCGCGCACCATACTAAAATGGAATTTCAGGCAGACTCGTAGCTTCAAATTGGACTTGTCATCGCCTGGATTTCACAGACGACTTAAAGGCAAGAAATTAAGAATTGTATGGTAACAAAATGCACGTTTGTTCCTAGCCGGCTTCGTTTGAGTCTAGTGCTCTCATTTTAACAGGATTATGAGACCAAATAGGGTCCTTATTACTACAAGTTGTATTCAGAAGATTGTACAGCGCGTAACATTTAGGTAAGTGATAGCATACCTACAAGGAGATTGCGATGATGGCACCATATGATATTGACCAAGCAATTTGGAAGGTCGCGTACGGCGGTATCGACTGTAATTATATCTCGTATGACGGTGGCAATGTCAAGCTCGAAAGTCTTTGAAATAATAATTCGACGAGATATAATAATTTCATTATTGCATGAATAGTTGAACCCCAGAGGAAGGATATAATCGAAAGTGCGCTGTATGCAACTTTGTGCAAGAGGTTTAAAAACCGGTTAACCACATTTTCTACCTTCCGTGCGTTGCAACGTCTGAAAAAAAATCTTCGCCATACGTGATATAATATACTGATGATGATATCGATGATCGTATACTTTCGAAAAGGAACCAGGAGCTTGAGATGGATGATTATAGAGACAATATCTCGTTCACGACAAGTTGATGGGTACACACGAAAAAGTCTTCCGAGTACGGTTCAAGAGGTTAAGTTGATACACGCGCAAAATTGGCGCGGAATGCACCCACAAAATATATAAACCAGATGGAGGAACCGATTCTTGCAGCAATCTCGAGATATCAGGTACGAAAATCATTAAAGGGACTTTCACACTAACGTTACCTGCACGGGTATAATCCAAATTCAACAAAGGTTTTCTGCAACAACGGAAAGCCAGAGCATCTAAAACTCGAGTGCAAGTAGCCTTCGAATCCGCTTGGTTGCTTTACCTTCCACCCAGAGGTTGAGAAATATGTATATGATACTCTTGTTGAAGATCGTAAGCGCGAATGGTCTCAGTTTAACAAGATGAAATAGAAAAAATCATCAGTATCTGCTTCCTGTAATAACGAGGCGAACCAACGAAGTGGGAATGATCTCAAGAAACGACGTGGAGATACTAAAAAAGGTAAGCCAACTCATAGAAAGCACTGTTATCGTTAGTACTGCTGATAAAGATGGATCATCGACAGTTACAAATCAATAGTGCTATAAAACGTATGCAAACGCTCACGAGTCAGCAAATAAAGATGGCTTTATTGTGTATGGTACAGTTTCGAGTACTTGGCCGGTAAGCCACTTCGGTATATCTGCAGCACTGCATGCGCGAGAGACAGAAATGGATACTATAAAAATGCGTAGAAGTTATGATAATAAAGAGAAATGCTATGCGTTAGATGCTTTTTGCACGTCCCAGATGCAGATCATGGACTATTTTCTCCTGGTGAGGCAGTCAAACGAGGAATCGGGTCCAAATGTACCCTTGAATTTTGTATTTTTATCGTTTATTAACAGGAGCCGCTAACCAGCACTCACCTTTGCCTAACCACCACCCACCCTGTCGATATAGAACCCCTAGGCTCGTTTTCGAGGCATGTGATTGGCTGGAACCATTCAAAATTATCACGAAAAAATAATTCGCCGCCGCCAGAAAACCATTTTGTATTAAATATGATTTGAGCTATTGTCTGTCTGTCTATCTATCTTCTTCAGTATCAGAGAGATGCGGGAGGTGCGTGAGGTGTGGGAGGTGCGGGTGGTTGCTGGAAACGTCGAGCATTGTGACCATACTGATGGCACCTTCTACATCTTCTTTGGGGTCTCACAGATGCCTCAACTACCTCAAACTGCGAGGGATCCCTCTGTGTAGAGGTAGAGGTAGCACGTTGTGGTCTCCCCAAGGAACCTGCAGGACGGCCGCGGTCGCGCCGCACAGCAGGATTAAGGACATTGGCTGTTGGCAAGGTGGCAATATGATCTAGGATCACCCTTTGGTGGTAGATAGATGCATTGTTGTACTCCTCATGAACCAGCCCGAGAGCATTTTCAATTTCCAGTTCTGCTGCTATTGCTGGTGCTGCACGACATGGCTGCGTTAACCACCAGTGCACATCAAAATCTTCAGCGGAGAGTGGCATTGCTGCTGGTTGTGCAGCTGACCTCGCACGGAACCAGTGCTTGCAAGGATGCCCAAGGTTTGATGGGAATAAATCTTGGCAGGCGTCCCCGCTATTTTCGAGTCTCAATTTGAATTGTCGAAAGTCTGACTTCAATCCTGCAACTGAAATCTTCCCCATAACTGCCACAAAATTTGGCCCAACTGCATGCCTGCAATTGATTGTTCGATGGCATTTTGGTGTTTGATAGTGGCAAACTGCCCATCACAGGCAAGACGGCAAGCTGAATCTACCCTCAAGAGGTCACATGTGGAGACCTAGATTCACTTTTTCAATGCCGAGTGTGCGCTCTCTACCCTTTACGTGGTGGTATGGCCAAAGTGTAGCTACCTCGCAGAAAGCAAGCTACAAACCTTTCCTTATAGACAAGCCATGTTGTCTCGAGATAGGCCATGACATGAAGTGGGAACATTTCTTGCATAGCCTCAAGCTGCTGTTCATAACATGCCACTGTGTTTGAAAACAAAAGAGCGTTCCACTGCTTGAGTAGCTCCCGAAAGGCCTCCATTGAGTCAACTGGCAGTCGATGCTTGGCAGTTATCTTCTTGTCGATATGCCAGCGGCAGAGAAGGAAGTCAGCATCAGGAAACACGTTGTCAAGCGAGTTCATCAAGGCCAACTCCCGGTCAGTGACAAAGGTGGATGGAATGACCCCAAACTGCTCCAAAACGCGCGCCACAAGCTGCACTGCCCACAGGTAATCCTCTTCTGTCTCGGCTGCCATGAATCAGTATGCAAAAGTGAGCGTCTGCGATGTGGCGGTCACGCCTACAACGTGCATCAACGGCAGCCCGAAACGGTTAGTATTGTAAGTTGAGTCAATCAGCCATATTTTTCCCGCTGAAAACTTGCTGCATACTTCCTTTGCTGATGGCGAGACAATGAACAGGTGCGTGAGCCTTTGTTGGTCATCAAAGTGCGTGAAATAAGGAGCCTCGGCCTCGTTCCCCTCAAGTTTGTCAAGCAGCGCTTGGAGCGGAGAGCGGCCAGCCAAATTGCGGTTGCGCTCTGCTTGAATTAAGTTGTACACATCACGAGGGGTCACACTCACAGTTTTCCTGCGCATTGTACTGAATATGCGCGTTAGTCGCAGCCCATCTGAAGCAAGCCGAATAACCTCTTAGCGTTGGGCTGGGGTTAGAGCGCGTCCTTGCGGGTGGACAGAAGGGTCGGCAAAGGGTGCATGGTTGTGTTCCTTGTCATAAAAAACACCGCCCATTCTGTGCCATTTTGACGGCGTATGGTGCAGTTAAAGGTACATCCTGTTCCCCGGCTTCCACGCACGCGTTTGCGTTGTTGCTGTTCTGCTTCTGCCTCTGGCTGTGGCCGTGGTTGTGGCTGTTGTGCTCCACAAGAACAGTAGAGAACCACTGCTTTGATGTCACCATCTTTTTTGTTACCCACCCGCCTTGTGTGCTTGATAGTCAAAACAAAGCCCTCATCTTGCAGTTGGGAGTCTACTGCCGCACGAGCCTCGTCTAGGGTGGCAAACACACGCTCTCCAAGCTCTCCAAGTAGTTCCAAGTTGTTCAGGTTGTTCATTGCAAAGAGATTGAAGTGTTATGGAAAGTGAATTGACGCCAAAAATTGGCGGCGGCAAATTATTTTTTCGTGATAATTTTGAATGGTTCCAGCCAATCACAGGACTCGAAAACGATCCTAGGGGTTCTATATCGACAGGGTGGGTGGTTGTTAGCCAAAAGTTAGTGATGGTTAGCGGCTCCCTTATTAATATAATCATCCGCTTTTCAGAGCCGAGCATCAAGATTAAAAACGTGGAAAAGGTCATCATATCGTTTCGCAAATTCATCCATCTTCTTGGATCCACTGGTATTGATATCTCACACAAATTTTGAATGGAAGACCCAATAGTCATCTTGTTACATCTTCGATGACCTCCTCATGAGGAAGCCAATTATACAGCAGCAGTTGGTCTATAGTTACGAGAATCTGGTATAAACGTCTTGGACACATTTGTGGGCAGTGTCTATAGCTAAATGCATATCAAGGCTATGGTCTTGGCATATTTTTACCGGGGGAAAGTCATCGCCGTGTGATGCATGTCAAGTTGGTAAGTAGCAGCGAAAACGGCGAAAGGGCCACGAGATTACATATCGGAATCAAGTGTTATAGCAGAAATTATGTTTCGTTAAATAACAATGGTAGCAAGTATGAGGAAATCATTGTTATAATAGATGGACATTCGCACTATTTGACAGCATCTCTTCTCACAACAAAGGAGTAAAAAGCAGTCAATGAACTGATGAAGCAATAAGTCTATTAAGCCGATAGACAGGCTGAACGGAGCATAAGATCATTCATCGTAGTTGGGATAATTTAAAAGGAGATTGTGTTTTACCTGGCCAGATAATTCTTTGAACTCAAGGTGCTGAACTGCAAATCAAAATATTAGATGTAGCGGAGCTACCCTTACTCCTTTATCAGAGGAAGACTTCTAGACTCGTAGAGTCTCTTAGTATAATAAACTAAACGGGTATTAACTAAAAGGGTCTCAAGTCTTACAGACTTAGTGAGACTTAACTCTAAGTGTATGTACAATCTCTTAAGCTTCTAGTCCTGGTTCAGGGGACTACGACTCCAAGGAATCACGTGGCACTAATGCCCAAGAGTACTTAGCCTTAACTCAGGCACTTGACTCTTACGACCAGAGACGTCTTAGAAAGACACGTGTCTAAAACTGATCAAAAGAGAAACTGAATATATTTACTGATTTATAGCGATAATAAACCCTACTTACGTCGTTAACCTTAAACCTATGCTACCTAATCGAATAGTCCTCATCGTAGTTCTTCTTGTGTACCACACCAGAACTACGTCGCCTCTGTGAAGAACCTATTACGATAGATATTATCTAACCATAACCGATAGGGTACGGTATTATCGCTTAGCTTATGTGATACAAAAGGATGCCTTATTAGTGATACTGATCTCTTTCTGTGTGTACCAACCAATGTACCTTGTTATCAGAACCATTTTTGTATCCCCGTTACATTAGGACTTATTTCAAAGAACGTGGATTTGGGCATGTGAAGGTCATACCGAAAAGTCTACACATAAATCTCGTGGGGGACAGCATTAGTCATCGGGGAATATGACAAAGACGATGCTTTGTGAATCTAGTCTATCACCAGCGCTCTAGCAAGATGCATTTGAAAACAGTGTATAGTGCAAAAATCGCGTCCACTACAAGACGGAGGCGTGCACCGTACAAATGAATGTATGGTTATAAGCTCTAGCTTCTCCATATTTGCTCGTTTGGTGCATTTGCGTTTCTTCATCTACATAGAATCCAGAAATACCATGATATAACGACAATCATAGGTTGATCTTGTAATAGGTCTCAAGGAAGATCACTTTGTTTATGAACATAATGTTACAATCAAGATGAAAAGGTAAAAATGGGGTTCATATGTAGTCATTAATAAGCCTATTGTTGGTAATGATGACGGATCTAATTCGGTTGAGACACCAAGTTCCGTCATCCTTCCAACCTCCGAAAATGTTGCAACAGATCGAGTTATTATATTGCTAATATGCACTTGGAAGTTATAGGTGCTACACGAGAAATAAGAAAAGACAGGGAAACAGTGAGGTGTCATCCAAAACCAATGGTGGTGATCCAGGAAGTTCCAACGACGCGCAAATCTAAGAGGAGTAAAAGTGACACCACTACCAATCGATGCAAAGATTTTGTGCTTTTAATACACATGCGAGATTTTTGGAGAATGGAGGTAAGCCCATACGTGCGCAAAATATCTAGATACCACGGAATGTTAGAGAAATTTAAAGTGCGCAGATCTCTGGTATGAAGCTGAGCATAAAGAAATGAAAGCTATGGGAAAGTATAAAAATGAAAAGAAATACATATGACTTATTTAAGGTAATTGATATTTCCGCCACTTTTTTACTATTTCCACCACAACATTTTTTTGTTTTTAATACAAAAAGTGCACCACACCTTAATATTCGCATCAGCGTACCCTCAATTGCCAAAAAAACGTCTGTGACAAATTCACACTTCAGGGTGCATCTACAGGGAATTGATCTGCCTCTCCTCTATCGACCCTAGACACTTTGCTCTAAACCTCCCCTGTTTTGCAACACATCTGAGAACGAGTATTTAATCGGCGTATTTAAAACAATAGCCAGACTCTACACACAGAATGTCCTTGCGCATGGAAACACGCCTGTAGATCATGTCGAAAAGTATGGGCTGGAGGCAAGTATAGCGTTTACAATTCAATATCCGGACAATATTTGCTTCCGTCGACGTGTGGAATTAGGCTGTGACTCTGACCGCTCATTCCGAAAGCGTATATCGGTCTTTCCTTCAGAAAAGAAACAACGTGAAAGCGGGACACGTTTGACCTACTTCAAGTGGAAAGCAGGTGAAATTCAGCAGAACGGTGGATGGTAGCTCGAAGTGAGTGCGACGAGCTCAACCACAATCCCTCGCCCGACCTTGCTGGACATCCAATTTGTCGGCTCCTGAATGTAGACGCAACTGAGTATGTCGAGAGGGTGATCACAGATAGTCTGCCTGCGCGCCAAGTGCTGACATCGCTACACCAAGAGGACCCAGCATGTTTGGCGATGGCAAGAACAATATTTAACGCCTAACCAAAAAAAACGTCATCCGTATATCTGAAAGTCAGAATGACTATTTAAGCGCTTATGGAAGAGTTTGAAATAGAAAAGTTCAATCGCGCGCTTGAGTGCAGTGTGAGACAACACTTTTTGTACACGTGGACATTGTGGCGCTCGCCAAATAGTTAGGTCTAGGGACATATAAGTACGTGTGAGAAAGTATACGAATCAGTTGCATCCTTCTAATAAATTATCACACTTTACATCGATGTTATGGCTGGAAAAGTCTCCTATTATCTGGATACAAGATCGTGTGGTGGTGTGGTGTAGTGCGCCTGTAGTTATTCAAACAAAAGTTTTGGTGTGGTGGAAATAACAATTCCCTTATTTAGTACCAAAATCTAAACCGAACAGGAAATGTGGATATATGACCTTAAAAAGGATCGATATGGATATGTGATTCAAGTTAAACATGCTTGGTGATTCTGGGAAACTGGCAGAGGCCTAAAACTGACCATGCTAAAAATTACTCGCCTGTGGCACGCATTTTAGACTTTAGGATGACGATTTCATTGTCTGTAGACTACATCATAAGGTCTACGGTGGTGTTATTAACACCGCGTATGTGAATGCGATTTAAAGATACCACAATACTACAAGTCGCCATGAGCGGGAAAATAATCGAAATCGGTGTCGGAAGGAGCACCAGGTGGGGGCGGCGCACCCGTCGACATCGCTGCGGGATCTTAGCTAACGAACCGCTCAATGCGAAGGAGAAATAACCGCATCGCTTAGAGGGCAAATTTGAGCTGCATAGAGCCATAATGGAATTCTACCTCGGTGAGCGGCAATACTAGGATGTCGTTATCGGTATGAATTCCATGCAGGAATAGTTGGATGCTCGGTTTCGAAATGTTACATGGATCTTTGTGGATCCTCAGTAGGCAGATCGGACATACCAGCAAAAATTCTTATTTTCCGGTCAGTGCAACGGATTGAACGAGATGAGAGCAGCAAGATCTTGCGCTACAAGGCAAGACTTGTAATTCATGGTTCACTTATATATACGAAGGATTTCCATGTCGCAACAAGGAGCACAAATAAGTGGTTAGGAAGGCATCGTATGGTCTTAGTCAAGCTAGACTTTAGTGGAATAATGAATTATACAAGTGCATAAATGAAAGTAAGTACTAGAGGTATTCAATGAAACCGTGTTTATATTGCATTCATGATATGGATGGGATTATTAATCTGGTATTCTTCGACGATAGCGTGTGTGCGACAATCGACGAATCATTTAGAGTTGACAAACACTCAAAGCTCGCTTTAAAGTATGGTCTTAAAGATCAAGAAGGGCTAACGGAATCATTTTAAGCTGAAGTACAAGCGAGTGCAGAAGCTATTTTAATCATTCAAGGAAAATACTCACGTGTGATCTAAAGGTGTTTAAATTAGAAGAATCACAAGCATTGGGGAACCCGATGTAGACAAATCTTAAGGCCGTAGGTGCAAAACAAAATGAAGAAATCGAAAGTATATTTACTTATCTTGGTGCAATGAAGATTATGACGTATTTGAAACACGCACGCGTCCTAATTTGGCATATGCGGTGGTTCAGCTTAGTCATTTTGTGTAAAATCTACTACGCATCATGAGGGCTGTTTCAAGCGTGTTTTTTGATACCTTGCTGGTACAATTGATCACGGCATGACCTACAAGTGTACAAAATCTACACAGCAACCATATATTCTTTTCAAGGCAACTGCGATAGTGACTGGGCTTCAAATGCTGCAGGTCGGAAGAGTCCAGAGGGTCTACTTTTATGATTGCAGGTGGGGCAGTCTCGTGGTCTTCCAGGTGACGAAAGATTATGTCTGACTACTGAAGCTGAATATGTGACGGCATGCGAAGCTAAAATGGAAGCAGTCGGAGAAGGAATATTCTTAGTGAGATATTACCACACGTTCTTTTAAAGGTGCATATTGTTATCGACAGTTATAGCACGTAAGTAACAGCAACCAGTACAAATTAATCTCTCCGTACAAAACATATTGATATACACTGGCAGTTTGTTCGTGAGAAATTGCAGCCGCAAACAGTTATGCTGGAAACGTCTGCTGGTGTCGCAATTCTGCAGACGCCTTCACAAAACTCTTGAAAAAGGCGTCTTTCACGATTAGCTACAGAGATGGGTATTCAGATGCAAAAAAGGTGCAATAGATATAAATATCGAAGTGTTGAAATTAGTTGGATCACAGATGGATGGAAGTTGGTAAATGTTGGTGACAGTTGATTTTATCCAAGAATACAGAATCTAGTATAAAATGGAATTAAAGGTATAATCATAGTCTCATATTGGATTTGTACCCGAAATAATTTCGCAGAGGCCTGTAAGTTCTAAATGTTTGACTTGTATGTACAAAATGAACGTCACTTCCAAAAAACCGTCGTTTGAGTCAGTTTATTCATTCTAACATGTTCTCAATAGACGCTAAAAAGTGTCAAAACCTGGATGAATATAACGTCTGTGGAAATACAACGGTAGTTACAGTGCTTATCCAAATACCACAATTATAAAATTACTCCTAAATTCTCCCAGGTCTATCCATCAACCTCCCGTGATATATTATCGCTACATAAAATTAGACAGACGCATTCTTCAATACTGTGTGGATTTCTTGGGACTGTTCTAGTAAATACTCATGGTAAGCGGGACAGCCATGAGAAACCAACTATCGTCTCAGTTTTCAAAAAAGTAGATACACGACAAATTCATCTCAGTAATTACACCATCAATAGATGCGTGCAAGGACACTCTTTTGCTTGTAGTAACTTTCGATGGCGTACTATCCGTCTTTCGTGGCACTTCATTACTTGCACAGTGTTCATCCTTGGTCAAAATAAACACATCGCGAAAACAATTGCAGTTTGCCCCATTTATAAGAATCCAAAAATCGTCATCAAAATAATTAATATATCGCTTGAAGAAGATGATCACTTCTTTCCCTTTATCATCTTGTCGCCCATTTTTACTTCAGTCTATTTTGGCCAGACTTCAATATTGCAGTAACGTGCAATGTGAACTACTTGGTTTCAGTAGTGAGATCGTCTCGTATTAGTAACTTCAACTACCATCTCTTTTTGACACTGTCTAATCTTCCAGTACTTGGATAAGCGAAACAATTCCGTCAGTATGTGACACGTAACGCTTGTGAGTCAGTTGGCACACCCATAATCAGTGCTTATGACTCAGGTTATAGGTATGTCACGATGTACTCCAAATTAATTCCTTGGCACAGTTTGTTGCAAGCTGAAAGGCCACCAGGTATGGCAAGTGGTCATCTCTAACCGTCCATTCCCTTTATTGATGCAAACTCTCGATTATTTTTTGCTGAAGAAGTGACCTGCATCAACCGTCTTTACCGTTTTATAACCGAGTCTCGGATTCATTTTACACAAGCTATGAGCACGCTGATTGTATTCTCGAATCTTTTTGCGCAGAAGATTTTTTTAATCGACACACTTTATACTAGCCCAGCCAGAAGAAACTACATGTTCGTTCGGTTAAATCAAATTATACTAGCAATAGATGACACCAGTGCACAAATCCAGCATTAAGTCCACTTAATAATTTACACCCATTTATTGTCTCGATTCCAATCTTGTATCTACTAGAATTGGGGACCTTGATATTTTGGTTTCCGTTTGTCTACCTTATTTCATCGGTCTATCTTCAGTACGTACCTTCCGCTGTTATCACAGGTGCAAATTCATCTTTTTGGTCGCCTTAGCTCTTCTCGAAGCTCCTCTCTTTCTTAATACACATCATAGCCCCTTAGTGCAAGTCGTGCCGGAACTAATGCTGGTAGTGCTGATGTTCATATTTGAGCTGCTGGTGTTAATTTGCTACAATATGATCTTGCCACGCTCTTCCGTAAGACATGCACATTACTGTGCTAAGAGTGAAATTTCTGGTTTGGCCAACAATACCATGATCCATTTCCTCATCTGGTCGTGTATCCTGCCACAGAATTCAATATTTACCTGCACAAAGATTACTAGGTGGATGCGCCCTACCTTCAGTATGCTCCTTACCAGACCCCTGGCGTTCCCTCTTCATATTGTTTGGAAGCGAGGAAATCCTAGACAGCTCTTCCTTTATGTTGCTGCTTAGTAATGATTACTCAACCATCACACTCATTTCAAAATATACGTTCAAATTCTTGCCTCCACACTATTGTCGAAGAAGAGCGTTACCCAGAGACTGGTAACCGAACGTAATGCGCGACTTTACGATTAAAGCGCGATGTGCGAATACTAATACGCAACTGTACGAGTTTGGTAATGCGCGAAGATGTGATTACGGATGTGCAGTTGAAGAATTCAGATGATTTCGAGCAGCAACCGAGTTTGCAAACGAAGGAACATTGTAGAATTTACTTTGCATTTTATTATCAAGTGCTCAACTGCCTTTGCCTTTAGGTTATAAGCCCAACTTTCGTTCCTCCAAACGGAAACTCCGACTACGCCTTCTCCGTTGACGTCTCCTCAACCCCGACAACTTGCAGCAACAAGTTCCAAGGGACTAACTTTCACGCATGAAATCAAGATGCAGATTATTAAGGAAGAGTGCATCCTGTGGGAAGTTGAAAGTTAAGAGTCCAACCTGAAGCACTGCACCGTCGCGGTGGACCAATCAACGCTCAAGATGAAGCCCCGCAAGACTCTGGCGATCATCTATGTCGCTGTGGAAGATTCGCAGCTGCCGCTGGTCGTTTGGCGATTGGCGCGTACGATGCATGGTCACGAACGGAAGGACACTATGAGAAGAAGAGTCTAGAGAACAAGCTCTTAATTCGGCGACGTTTCTCCACAACGATGATGGATGAAGGTTTTAATGTGCTGGATCACATTAGCAAGCTCAAGCCTCTGGACGAGCAGTGTGATGCGGTTGGCGCTCTAGTCAGCGATGAAGATTTAGTAATCACGCTTCTTGGTAGCCTAAGCGAGTCGTACCCGTTCTTTGTCATGGCGTTGGAGTCACGTGACGACTCGCTATTGTGGATACTCGTGACTTCTGGGTTGATGCATTAAGATATGATGCGCAAGGAACAAGGTGACAGCGTCGACGGAGAAGCGCACGGTCAAGGTCAAGCGTTTATTTTAAGCGATCAAAGAAGGCAAATAGGAGGACGGACTATGCAGAAGGACGATGCATGTGTCACACGGTGGCGATCAACGGCATTAATTTGCTTTTCCAGTGAGGATCCGCGAATTTCGGAGTGGCAGAAGCCACAAAGAGCAATCGTTTCGCATTTTGGAGAATACTCTAGCGACTTTCTGCTTTCAATTGATGGAGGTTACATTAAGCTGAGTGAAGAGTGGCTTGTCGACTCAGGTGCGACTCAGTACATGACGTATTCCAAAGAGTATGAAGAGATACCAGAAGGTCTCGTCAGTGGACGTGCATTAAGCGGACGACGGCGTGGTACAAGCAGTGGGAAAAGATGACATCATCATGTCGATGAGAACCCAACATGACATCAAGAAAGGTGTGGTTACTGGCGTATGGAACATTCACAAGCTGACGCGCAACCTGTTCTCTGTGGGGCATTAGACGAAGGACGTTGGCCTTGTCACATTTGAAAGTGACGGATGCTTTGATCAGGGCTTGGAATGTAAATTGGCAGCTACGTACGCGCAAAGGTGAGGGGTTAATCAAGTTATGCATGACCCCGCTCATGTCAGGCGAGACAAATGTTTTAATCTCAACCGGTTACAATGAGATTACCATTTCGGGACGGCTAACATATCAGAATTGGATATACTGTCATGGCGGTCTGGACTCCATTGTCAAACAGGTATACGGCATCGCCATTGACATCATGTCTGTGCAGCAGTGGGAGACGTGTGAAGGGTGTTCCCTTGGCAAGCATACGCGAGTGAGAATTATGCCAAAGTCTCAAGAGCGTGCAAACACGATGCTAGAAGTCGTTCACAGCGATGTCTGTGGTCCTAAGCAAGCATCTACATTCGGTAGCAGCATATACTTTGTGACCTTTATTGACGATTATTTTTACTTTTGTGCGATTTTCTTGCTTAATGGCTGAAGTGGCTGACGAATATGCCAATTTTGTTGCATTTGTAAAGACTCAGACTGGCAACCGCGTCAAGATAATCCGCTGTGACAACGGTGGATAATACAAGTCACGTGAGATGAACAAGCTATGCAGCGGTCGTCCTATTATACAAACGTTTACACTTCCCTACACACCTCAACTAACCGGAGTGGCAGAGAGGATGAATAGGACGTTAATTGAATGAGCTCGCTACATGTTCGATAATTCCAGATTCTCCAAGGAGTATTGGGGAAAAGCGGTCGTATCTGCTAAAGCTTCGCTTTCTTCGCAACCGATACCTCGCACATTCCACAAGTCAAGACAAGCGCCACATCAAGTCTGGACTGGAAATAACCCACTCCTTTCAAATCGAAAGGTGTTCAGTTGTCACTCATACGTGACGTCCCCGAAGCAAAAGCGCACCAAGTTTGATGCGCAATCAGTGTATTGCCGCTTTATAGAATACTCAGAGAATGAGAAAGCGTATAGTTTTGAAAAAAAATCAAGAGCTGTCGTGTACTTGAGAGTCCCGACACGAAATTTATGAAAGACTTCTTCGAAGATGGAAGACGTACAACAGTTGATGTAGAAGACGACGTGAACATTCAATAAGATGAGAGTACAGGCCATGAAACTCCATCTGTACCGATTACCTGAAGAGGAAGGCGCTGCGCGAAACCAAGATATTTATCTTAGTAGTAAGCGACATTCGCGGACCCAATCGTTAAAACAAGCGGTGGGGATTTCAGTTTCCAAGCGTCAGAGTCGGATAATTCCTCCCCTGGAAACATGTCAGCGGTGGTACAAGTTGAAGACGATTTCGGACGGCGTACGTTGTGGATTCAGATGGAGAAATACGGACAGCGTTCAAGTAGGCATTAGAATCTAGAAAGGCGGTCAATTGGAAGGAAGCCTGCGACTCAGAAATAGACAACTATCCCTAAGAAATAGACACAACAGTTGGTGCAATTACCCAAGGGTCGGAAGACCATCGGCTGCAGATGAGTATTCCGCGTCAAGGAGAATAAAAAAAAATGTTGAGATAGAGCATTTTAAAGCTCGCCTCGTTGCGAACGTTTCCCACAGAGGTACCTCATCAACTACGACGAAAAGTTTCGCCAACTTCACTTCGATCAGAGTTATTCTCAGTCTGGCTTCCAAGCATAATCTTGATGTGCACCAGATGTAGCTCGAGACCGCATTCCTGAACGGCGAGCCGAATAAAGACATCTACATGGCGCAACTGGACGGCTTCATTGACCATGGTTACTATCATCTCGTTTGCAAACTGCAGCGGTCACTGTATGGACTAAAATAATCACCGCAGATGTGGAACAAGACTATCGACTACTTTATGCTAAGCATCGGATTCACGAAATGCGAGTCCAATCACCGCATTTACAATAAGTGCGATGAAAAGCACACGAGCTTTGTGGCTCTCTACCTCGATGATTTAATTATTACCAGCAGAACCAACAAGTTGCTCCGTGAATCCAAATGCGCACTAAGTGAGTGGTTCTAAATGACTGATATGGGTTAGCTCAAGTTCTTCCTTGGGCTCGAGATCGAGTGGGAAAAATCAGTTGAGGCAGTGTCATTGCGGCAAAGAAAGTTTGCTTATCACATTCTAGAGAAATAAGGCATGCTACATAGCAATTCAGTCAGGTCGCCACAAGACCCAGGCCAGAAGTTGACCAAGTCCATGTCCAAAGAAGGCTGCAAGCATGAGGAAATAACGGTAAACGTTGCCTCCTGAAATGCCGAAGGATACCTCAATTACCTTATAATAGGCATTAGTTTCGACCTCGCAGCTGCAGCAAGATTTACCATCCAGTTTGCGTCCGACCCGTGTTTGTCACATAGGCAAGCGCTCAAGAGGGTTTTTCGGTATATAAATGGTACGAGGACACATGGAATTGACTTTCAAACAATGGATGACGACAGCGATCGAGTATACTCAGATGCCAACTGGGGTGGCTACCTAGCGTCAACGTGTAGCACAAGGGGCTACGCGTTCATGATGAACAATAGCCGCATCAGCTGGAGGAGCAAGAAGCAACGAACGGTGGCATTGTCATCACCGGAAGCAGCGTACATGGCGCTATCATATACTACACAAGAACCAGTTCCGTTGAAAATCTTTTGGTGCAAGCTTGGTGAAATGACAAGTGACCAAGCTGTCAAGATCTACGATAACAACCAAGGATCGAACGCATTGATCATAAACCCAGAGTTTTACAAGCGTATCGACATTCGCTACCATTTTGCTCTGGAGAAATTCGCTGAAGGAAAAGTGGTGCTAAAAATACTGCCCAAACAAAGACATGAAGGTCGATCTAACGACTTTGCCGATCACCGTCGTGCAATTTCAGCGACTTCGGAAGATCTTGGGTGTAAGATCTGCCAAGTCGGGTGGGAGTGTTGTCAAAGAAGTGCCTCGGACAGAGACTGAGAACCGAACGTAATGCGCGATGTGCGATCACTAATGCGCGACTGTACGAATACGAATACGCGACTGTACGATTAGTAATGCGCGAAGTGGCGATTACTAAATCACGACTATACGATTAATACGAAACAACATAGCGATTACGGATTTTAAGTTGAAATAATCAGTAAGCTTAGAGCAACAAAAGAGTTTGCGATATGAGGACTTAAACACATTCACTTTGCATTTTACTATTAAGTGCCCAACTTCCTTTGCCTTGCACACAGCTTACCTCAGAACCCCCATCCCTTAGAAGGACTACAATGAGTGACTCTGGTTGGCCTACCTCTGATCCACTTCCAGCAGAAACCTATTACAATCGATAGAAAAGGAAGCTGCTTAAGCCTATGCGTCTGAGAATAGCTTCGCGGTTGCTGTAAAAGTCGGCTAAAAACGCGTTATCCTCCATGTACAAGAAATATGTCGATGTGATGTGCGCAGAAATACATAAATCACATGCATCCATCTAAAGAAACATATCTAAGACAAAGGTCAACAATAATAGTGGCTGTACTTTCTTGTTTGTTGTCCTTCTTTCAAAGAAAGAAAAATGAATCTTGACGCCTGATAAAAGGTGCACTACCGTGCCTTTCTCTCATTTGGTTTCATTAGTTCATTCAACAGGTGTAGGTGAAATCGCGATCGACCGTGGCTGCTCCTTTGGCGAAAACTTCTCTTAATATTGATACGGATCCCATGCTGCGAGTTTTTCATCTACTGTTGTGTCACTTTCATATCTGCTGCTACCTTTTTCGTTGAGCAGGAGATACGTCTGGCGTTATTGCTACTACTCTTGACGCGGGCTGGGGCCCTAAACGCTTTTGAGAGTATATTTCGGGCGGCTGCTGGTTTGAATAATTAGTTTAAATGAGTTACTATCTCTTTTCAACCACTCACTTCTTTATATTAAACAGAAAATTCTTACTGTTCCATGTTTGATTGTCCGTTCTTAAGCTTGTATTCCATTAAATCGTTTTTTTGGCGAGTTGCTTTTGAGGATCCCCCTTGTTCAAAATATATAGTTTGCACATAAAATACATCTTTTTGTTGTTACTCGACCGTAATATTGTCCTTTGTCCGGGAATATTTGGTTTGTCGTTTCTTCGCCCTAACCGCTGTCGTCCGTATTACTTGCTGAGTTCTTATCACTATTTTAGTTGTTACAATCTATGCCAAGAGTCTTGGCACTGCTGTCCAAACACACTCAACAGATTGCATGTCGATTTTATTATCAATGTTTCACATGTCGATTTCATTATCAATGATACACTTACCAAGCTTATTTTTTATCAATGTTCCCTCGATATATCTGGCATCACATGCAGCCATGTGCGAATCATCATCACCAGCGTTGTTACTGGATAGATTCCTCTCCAGATCGTCGTCCGCTAATCTCGTTAAACGTTTGTTGTCATTTATCCGAATCGAATTTGAATCTATTATTGTAGCAATTTTTGTACTCGATACTCTCGTTTGTCTTGAGATCTGATATGAAACATGTGTAATATTCCGGTGTGAAGTAGACATTGCAACCAACTATATTCCCCATATATTTTGGAAGGTAACTGAATCGGCTGTGCACGCTGAATATATTACGGGTGGATAGAGGTATATAAAAATATGATAGCAATCTGAAAGATCGAATACGATGTGTATTTAGCATTGTTCTAAATATCACCACGCGAGTCTTGCCTGAAGAAATAAGCTTCTTTTCCATGCTGAATACAATTTGATGCGTGAGTTCCACGATAATTAAGAGAGATCCACGCAAACCAATTGTTGTTCGTACACTATTCCTTCCTCAAGTATTACTGTTTAATAATAAGATTATGGAATTTATGATCTTTGTCAGCTCGTACTTGCGTACATAATTTGGTTCATCATCATTAGTTTGATAGCATTCTACAAAATAATTTTTTTTCTGTATTGCCTTTCCGCACGTGCTATGTTCTCTTTTATATAAGCATTCAATTTACACTATGCTTTCCAATTTCGGAGGTATGCCTTCAAATAACGTAAAACTTCGTTCATAAAGACTAAATCAGCTGTGTAAAATGACCCATTGCTTGATCCTGGAATCAGCAGGTCCGCAAAAATTATGTCGTTGGCCCACGTAATAGGTTGACCACAAGTTTGTTAAATGATTTTCGCCGGTGCTTGCACAGATGGCCATCTTTGCAGTCGATCTTGCCCCTCATTTTAGCATGACTAGATTTGCCATGTATATGCCCGCCATAAATCCAACGTATTCAGGATATGTGCAGCCTAGGCGTTCGTGCTAGACAGCAATGTCTTCGACTTTATCATTCACTGCCAAAGTGTAAAGTAGTTGATGCTTGGCCGATATAATATCCTTCGACTGCTGAATAAATCTAATGCTGTTGTTTGTGGTGACAATTTACAATCGATTTTCATGACCTGTGCGAATAACTTTTAAATTGTCCATAGTCATTTCAAATAGCCGTGCAATTGCATCCTATGACATACTAAATCCTTGATCCAGAACTAGTCCAGGTAGAGCGAGTTACAACCGTAACGTACATTATACATAATCAAGAGAACCAACTGCTCATTAAGCATGATGATAAGCATTAATGTTACAAAGCTTTCATCTTCATCTTCACCTCGACAGCAGAATCAGATATGGTTGATATTATTCGCTGTCTTTTACCTCTTAAAGTGTCGTAAAATATTCTTTTCAAGCTGTAATGTGTGCATATGTACAAATATTTATAATTCAATTGAGTCGGATTTGTGTTCTTTTCACTTTTTCGAACCATCTCACCAATCATTACATCACGTTTTGACTCCATTGAACTTTTCATGTACTTTACTTTTCTGCGGTAAATCTGCTTTGAAGTGATCGAGCATATTTCCTAGAGCATTCCTTCATCAACATGACTGATCCTTTTCATCACATTTTAAGTATTATCGCTTATAGTGACGCGTGCTTCACAATTTAAACACCAACTGACAGCTTTAATTTACCTTTCTTGCAATCATATTAAGCAATATACTTTTCAAATCCCATGCGTGTTTTGATATCTGCTTGAATCGTCGATTCAGGAGAGTTCAGAAAGCATTTTCTTTATATTCTTTACTGCTGGGTTAGGTAGTTGAATTAAATTGTAAAAGAAGCCTGGCGTGTATTTAACCATGTTTTAATTAAAATACCTTTTGACGAAGCTCCCTCAAAACACGTCTACTTTGCTTTACTTATCAACCTCTATTCTTCTATTTGCAAGTCATTCGCGTGCACTCCCAGGTCCGCAAGTTTGCCCTTTATGTCAAACATATGATATAAGTGGCTCTTAGTCGCTCTGTTTACGCAGGTGCGTTTTGTAGTTCCCTTTAATATTGTAATACCTTATGAGCTGTAATTGCCCGAATGTGACTTGCTTGCGTACATGTGTACGAGCTCCATCAACAATTTTGTTCCAGTAACAGACATCATAACTTATATAGCACGCTCCATCGATCGAGAATGTTGGATCATTAACGATAAAGCTTGTGAATCAAGTCATAATAAAAGAGATTTCTTTTCTTGAATTCTCTATTATTCTATCGTTTCAGCTGTCATCGAATCCCTCCTTGTCGAGCGCACTACCTTCCAGCAGATATCTTTAAAAGCAATATTATCGCATATTTGTGGAATTATTGATCCTCTCCATTCCAACGCACGAGAGTCCCGGAAAAATCTTTAATGATTTGCGCTATCAATGGCTTCCAAGTCGAATTAGGATAACATTTTAAGAATAATAATTCTTACGATTATGCTATTCCGTGGATGAAACGCGATTTCGGCTCAAACCCCTAATGTGTAGAGAACTGGAACAACGTCAAAAGCAAAGATGTTAATTTCCTGAAGAAAGGTAAAACTTAGACTTACATGTAATGTGCTCTTGTACGCGCATGAGAACGTTGGCTATTTGGATACGACTTCGTGCTGGGAAGAAGCGCTAGGTTTGATGATAGAAGCATTATTTCGTCAACGTCCATTTTTTTCTTCAATACATTACCAACTTCACATAAAACGGTTTTGTTTCCAACACTAATAACTGTATGGCAATATCCACAACAGGTGTCAATGCTTCAAGACCGTATAACTTTGATACGGCTGTCGCTCGTACAGCCTGTGAGACCATTGATAAGACCGACGGTATTTCCACACATACATTCTTTCCGGTATAGCTATACACTCTTGTAAATCAAAAAGCAATCCTTCCTGGATCTCCACACATCTCCAAATACGGTAAAGAAATGAGACAATAATTTTTGGTGGCCCGCTATTTTTTGCAATTTGTTTTTGAAGAAATACATACATGTATACAACGCGTATGATGACCAGACGAACGCTTCCAGTAAGTTTCACTCAAATGGCAATTTGCTTTAGTTTTCAAGCATCGCTTCAACATCGCTACGTCCTAGAAATAATCTGCCGTATATTTCTTGTCCAGTGATATGAAAATCCGGATTATACCGCCCCTCGTACTAAAAATTAACTAAGGTGGTGCTTCGCGTTTCGTTGCATTCATTATAAGCTCATTTTTCATCTGGTATGATGCCCTAGCTACTGAGATTGCTGTTAGGTTATTGGCGCCCCATAAGAGTGGGTTGCAACAACCCGCTCACTCCTTTTTCTTGGACGTCGTCATAATTCGACCTGCTTTTGACCTGCCCATGGTTGCAACTTCCTTGCCTATCTGTATCTGTCAGTCTTCGTGCACGGATTCTTCACTAAATAACATAAATGCCACGTAAACGTTTGTACCGCATTTCTGCTTCACTCTGTGCACCATGAATGTGATTCGGGAGGGGGCGTGATGGTAAAAATTGCGTATTTGTTTGAGCTTAATTATTATGCCTAATTGGGGTGGCTATACCAGCACTAAGGCTTTCTAATGTACAAGGGGTGTAACTATATCGAAAAGGGTGTATAGATACAGGGATTTTATATTGTATAGGGGTGTGTGGCTATATCATAAATCTATTTATTACGATGGCTTCCATAATAAAGACACAATGTCAGTGCTATGCCACATGAGCAAAGGCAGGCAAATCTGAGATCTCCCAACTCAGCGATTGAATTTGTACAACAACCGACATGATTGCGCAAATGGCGTTGCTGTAGTAAAAATATTTAGTCCAATCCGTATCAATAGAGCCTCAATGCACAAACTCAGAATTGGCCTAGTTAGGTCGGCGGAACAAACTTGTGCGTCTGGATAAATTACTTTTGCGGTTAGACCCTTCGGGTTTAGTTGCAGCTTTTGCCTCACTGATTTTTCGCAAACAATTTTACCCGTAAGGCTACCTGATTTCAGCACCTTGGAAACCTCTCACCTCTGTGATCTCACACCAAAGGATAGACGCTGAAGCTTCACGCATTTTTACACGCCACCGGGAGCAGTGAACGCCCGTCTAGAAGATTTTAGGTGCCCTTGGCTAAGAACCACCATCCCCTCACTATGACAAGTCATAAGACGGTGCCTTTTGATGAAGCTCACTAGATCGGCGTTCTATGAGACTCGAAACGGTCCGTTCAACTTAGGTTTAACGGCACTTCTTCGAGGAGGCTGTATTTCTTGCCGTTTCGTGTTACCCGACCCGAGCCTTCCTAATCTAGTGTCGCTACCAGTCAAAACCTCTACAAACTCTTCCTCTCGAAGGTTCGCCGGCAGGCATAATCTTGGCCACGCATGTCTTACCGAAAAGTATACGCTTATCCCGGACTTAACAATTCTGCACTGTATCGGATTATCTCGTTTGCTATATCGTGGAGACGGTTTGCGTGGATCCTCTTCGTTCAACCCCTTCTCGTATACATATACCCAATAAAACGCATTTTGGATCTTCTTTCACCCTTATCAGTTACACGCGTCTATCAACTTCTGAGGTCACTAAGGTCGGCTTCGCCGATTCAGGTTTGCCGATTAGCCACCCAAAGCTCTCTGACCACAGTTTTTTTAACCTGGGCATTTCCGATCTCGGTTCTCCGATGAAGGTTCTCTAATCAAGAATATCCGACTATGGCTGACCGTCATTCTCTCTCTTCCTCAGTAAAGTCATAGTAAAATTTGGATGAAATTGCCAATTCCACGACTATCTAACGGGCGAGTGTCGCGATTATTAGTTATTCAATTTTATCTTTGCCGTTCGTCGCATCGATTAATCCTTCTCGATAGCTTTTTACCTAAAGACGGTGAGGCCGACGTCATGGTGTTGGTGTGTCTGCCGGATCTGTTCCTGACGTGCGCCCTTCCCTTAGTCGTGTGATATCGTTCTTTATTGCAGTCTTTTAACCTTTTCGCCTCAACTGATGTCGAGTCGTCAACTCGTCATATCGACATATTGACGGCTGCAGCTTCCTCTGGTATCGCCAATATGCAAGAAGTGCCATCATTACGCCACTTCCCAGTCCATTTCTCGTCGTTACCACTTTGTCGATTCGATATCATGTCCGGCTACGAATCATTGCTGCGCTGGGCCACCTCGTGATTCATCGGCCCTGTCTACAACCAATGTGACCGCTACCCCAACTACTTAGCTGTCCTCGATGGACGAGATTGGTCGATCATCAGCCTGCTTCGACCGCGTTGGATATCTCTGAGCCTGTCAGACCAGTGTTGGATTCGGTCAGAGGTGTTCACGACCCTCTTTCCGTAAGAATTGACGCAGAGAGATTTGCAGACACATCTGGACTTCGTAGCTCATTTCCTGTCCGGGCAGCGCATGCAGAGCCGTGATATTGAGCTGAATCGGATTATCGCGGCTCTGTTGGAGTCGCCTTGGCCCCTCCTCGACGCTTGCTTGCGACAGTCAATTCTTCGCACACATACGCTCGCCGACCTGGATATATTGGCCAATAGGGCGGCCGCGTCTCCCGATGACCACTCTGCAGATGTCACGTCTCTGTGTGTCGGTATCTCATAAATTTGTAGTGAATGACTCACGTCGCCGACGTATGGAAAGTGCCATTTCTGAGTCGGTAGACTAAAGCACCAATTATATGCAACTGAAAAAGATTCTGAGGCTTGGAAGGCCTCGGCTCTTACGAATAAAGAGTTAATTGAATTTTGCAAAATTTCTTTTTCTCTCTTGTATCGTCGGCCACTGAAGCTGCTTATTACCGTAATGACCGTTCGGTTTCAGCCGAGCGTTTGATCGCTGAATGGATGGCGAGGTGGCTGTCATTCTTTGCGGAGTATAACTTCTCCGTCGAGTATAATCCAGGACGACTTGACGTCGTCGCTGAAGCATTCTCGCGCCGGCCCAATTTCAAGCCAGCTGTGCCACCCGAAACTGGTTCGACCACTGCCGCGGTACTGACTTCGAGTGTCCTGTCGTCAACCTTATTTGAAGACATACGAAAGGAGTATGATCCGGGAATGGTGCGATTGATCCATCATCTCTCGCACCCATCCGGAAAGATCCCCAAACAGTTGTCGTCTGTATATCGATCCTCTACGGATAGATGTACCGTTTGCAACGGCTTACTCCAATATTCGGCTGTTGCTGGCGACACATCTCGTGTCGTGTACTATATCATGGTAATCTGCGATTGCGTATCATCTATGCGTACCACGACGCACCTGTTGGTGGACATCGTGGTCGTGAGAAAACATATCTCACAGTGAGCCGCGACTTTTACTGGCCCCGCCATTATCAGCTCGTGCGCAAATACGTTCAGGCCTGCGAGGTCTGTAAACGGGTGAAATCTAGTCCTTCCCTTCGAGACCCGTCACAGCCTCTGCCCGTCCCGGCCGAGGGCTGGGAATCCGTCTGAATGGACTTTGTCTTTGGATTCCTCGCAGAAGCTCACAAGAATACTGGTATACTAGTGTTCGTTGACAGGTTCAGCAAGATGGTACATCTGGTTGCTGTACCCGAATCTATCAATGCATCGGCTTATGCCCGTGTCTTTATCGACACGGTCTTTCGACTTCACGGGCTGCCTCGTGAGCTCGTGTCCGATCGGGAACCGCGGTTCACAGCTGAGTTCTGGCGTTACGTGCTCAAAATAATCGGAACGCGCTTAAAAGATGTCCACGTCTGACCATCATGAAACAGATGGTCAGACCGAACGCGCCAATCGTGTCCTTGAAGAGATTCTTCGAGGATACGTCCATTCCTTTGCTAATTGGAGCGAATTCCTGCCGATGGTGGAGTTCACCATCAACAATTCAGTCCATGCGTCGACGACGCACACGCCGTTCCTCGTGAATGGCTTACGCCACCCGCGTCTTCCCACCTTTTTAAAGTGTGAATCTCGTTTAAGGGGGGGAGGGACTCATTCGAGCGACCGTTAATCCGGCTCTCACTCGTCACGTACGTGCGGTCAGCACGTTCGACGCCGATGTCGATCACATCGGCTTTGGTGAAGAAAACGAAAGTAAGAGCGAAGATGCTCTTACCGGCCACGATACTGATCAAATCAGTATCACGCCTAGTGCGTCTAAAGACACACTCACAGAGGCGACAAGTGATCTTGATTCAGTACGATCCAAGAGCACTGCAGCTAAAGACAGCGAGTCAGATGGCTCGCGAAACGGTTTTCCGTTTCGTACAAGACTCTATCGCAGAGGAGGTAGATCAACAAAACCGAAACGCTGACAAGAATGGACGGTCAAATGTTCTTTTATTCATTAAAGGTGACTTAGTCCTACTATCTACGGTATACCTACCTCGACACATAGTGACTAACGTGAGAAGTAACAAGTAACTACCCATTCATCGGTTTATTTCGTGTGCTGCGCCGCCTATGCAACACATATACGATTGAACTGCCACGTAAGATGCGCACACATCCTACGTTCTACGTAGGTCTCCGAAGGCCGTACTCTCAGTACGGGGCTTCTTCCGGTGAAGAACTCCATTGCGTTCAAGCATCTCAAATAGATACTTGCGCTCACGATACTGGCTCTCCACCCGCGTCTGAAGTTCGGTTATCTCCCCGCAAAGCTGAGAGTTTCTGACGAGCTGCCATCAGCTCAGCGAGGATACAACCCTGTTCCCGCTCATTCGCCAGCTGGACAAAAGCATAATCTTCCCTGTACCTCTCCCGATCTGAGCTCAGACGTTTCACATTGCCAAGCAAAACCAGAGGCCTGCCTCTCTCGTGTTCGAGGTCCTCGCGCAACTCACACGTTACGCGGTCGAGATGACTCGCAGCATCAGATTGGCCCTGCAAAACAATCGGAGGATGTGTTCCCTCCTCCACCACATCCATTGGTTGATACTCGCGGTGGTCAACGCTTCCTCGTGGAACGACTGTTGAGCCACCGCGATGTGAAAGGACATCGGACGAGTTACCTCGTCCGGTGGCGCGGCTATCCGCCCTCGGAGGATAGTTGGGAGCCTCGCTCGCAACTAATGGTGGATGTGTTGGGCCTTGTCGAGCAGTACGACAACGCACATCCGATGTCAGAGAAGACCCGTCGGAAAACGGACACCCAGCGCGTTTGATGGGGGATTGCAATCAGCTATTTCTCGTACATCTCCGACGAAACGAGAGCCATCCACCAGGGATCGGTCATTGGTTAAGATTCTTTCGGAGCTCGTGTCAAGTTGTTCACACAACATTGGCACGCATTACCCCAGGAGAGACATGGTAACCCGGTCTCTCTTAATAACCGATATATTTTGTAACGTGCACCGGTAGAAGTCCGCTTCTCAAATCGTTTGCGAGACAGGGCCAACTTGTCAATCCAGGCTTCGTGTCCAATCTCCCCAACGTTATGGATGAATGCGTTCCACGCCTCGATCAGCAAGGCAACATCATGTTTATGGTTCCCGCTGTACCATCGATGTTTAAAAAATTCATCGATGCAAAATTCATGCTCAGTGCGAAAGTCACTCACACTAGAGTCAAGGCCATGAAGCCTTGATGAATCAAAAAGCCTTATTCGATAACGATCGCTTACCGTGTCGGAAAAGCGATCAAACACTCTCTGAGAAGGCAGCCACGCCTTCTTCTCTGGAGCAACGAGCAGTACGTCGCGATCTCTGGCTTCCTGCGAGGTGACAATAGAAGTACCGACACCACGTCCAGCGCGGTCGTCTTGATTGTGACGCATTGCTGAGTCACCGTCATCATAATTTGACTGGCTCTTGCCGCCTCCTCGATTGCTATCAAGCGAACAACTACGCCTTGGAGACGGAGCGTCCGACTCGTCGGACGATCCGAAGATGTCACGACGCTCAGCGAGGCTCATGGCGCTTCGCGAGACCGACTTGCTCGTCTCTTTCTTCGCCGCTTTCGGCTCTGCCTCAACGATGCATGATGGGCAATTTGACTGCCAATACATTCCCAAAGTCAATTCACGGGAACGTGAAAACCAAGGAAGCATTGGAGATCGTCCACAGTGATGTCGTGGTGTCATGGAGACAAAGTCTGAGGGAGGATCAAGATTCTTATAATCATTAATCGACGATCTTCAGATATGTAGTTGCATAATATCTCGGACAAGTCCAAAGTGCCGGATCGTTTTGTCGAATACAAGGCACTGATGGAGAATCAACTGTTTAAGAAGATCAAGTGTATTAGTACAGACAACGGATCAGAATATGTAAACAGACAGTTTACTGGAATGTGTCGAAACTTCGGAATCGTGTACCAGACAACGGTGCCATATTAGCCACAACAGAATGGTCTGGCCGAACGAATGAACAAGAAGCTTACTGAGCGAGCAAGAGACATTCTAAGTGACATGCAAGTGGACAAGATTTGGTGCGCGGAGGCAATGAACACGGCTATTTACTTGACAGACCGAGTTCTATGTGCCAGTCACCCGATCAGGACTCCATTAGAAATGATCAAAGGGCAAAACCTGATCTATCTGCGATGTGTGTTTTCAGTGCGAAGGGATATGCACATATCGACAAATCATAAAGGACTAAGTTGCACAAAAAGGCGTACCGCTGTATGTTTCTAGGTTATGCTGAGTATACAAAGGGGTTCCAAGTATGGGATCAAGAAACCAAGAAGGTGACGGACACGAGATCGGCAAGAATTGATGGGCGACCGCCACTCCAGTAAGTACAAGTACATAGCAGACCAAGTCAGCAAGAAATTCGCACAATCCATGATGAAGATGTCATATCTGTTGATCAAGAAAAGTCCAGCCAGATTGAAGATGTGGAAGTGGATGATGGAGACAGAATCCAGCAAGATGATCACATGAACGATGGGACGACGACAGTAGAAGGTCGACTAGCAAGAAGCACCACTTCGACGCGTAGACAATTAGAGCATCACGAAACAGACCCTTTCTTCGAAATCGATGACGTGCCGATCATCAAAGATTTGCGAGAGATAAGCGAACAAGATTCAAGAGCAGGACAGATTGTGACGAAAACAAGTCAACAGATGGTGAATGGGTCATTTCAGGATACAGCAATGGTTCCATTTGAATATACCCAAAGCGGACCATATCAAGCGCTAGTACCAATAAGTATTTCAAGTGAAGACTACAATCAAGGTCAGGAGTTTCAAGAACGTGGCACGTAGCGACTGCCTATTGGATATGATCAAGCATGTGCAGCATTCGAAACCCCAACGACATATGATGAAGCTCCTAAGTCACCTCAACGCGATGAGTGCAACAAGGCTATTCAAGTCGAACTAAAGGCATTGCAATACAAGAATACCTGGACGGTTGAAGCATAACGTTCACGACAAAAGATGATCGGGACCAAGTGGGTCTTCGAGAGCAAGCTTAACGAGACTGATGATATTGATCGTTTCAAAGTGCGTCTTGTAGCAATTGGCTACAGGCAAACTTATGGCGTGGATTATATCGAGACATATTCTTCAGTGGCGAACCTAAATTCAATTCGAGTGTTTTGGCGGTGTATTTTCAAAAGGGGACGTTTATCCATCAGTATGACGTCGACAATGCATTTCTTAACTGAGTTTTGGAAGAAGATGTATAAGTATACCCTCCATTGGGTATACAATCAGGTTGTGATCAAGTACTTTAATAAAATTGCAGCCTATATGGACTTAAGCAAGCTACGGTGAAGTGGTTCAAGACAATCCCATATGTTTTCGTGAAAACGAGATTTAGATTATCCGTGGCAGACTCATGCATCTTTGTCAAGCATACTAAAGGATCGTGGATCTACGTTGCGTTATATGTGTATGGCCTTCTGATTGGGGCCGAATCGATGAGCGCGCTTGAAGATGTGGAAGATAAATTTTCAAGTTGATTCAAGATGAAGATATTGGGAAGTGTTCATTTGTTCTTGGAATCGAAGTCAAATACCTGCAAGATGGTCGACGACTGAAGATCAGCCAAGGATCGTGCATATTAAGGATGGTCGAGAATTTCAATCGATTAGACTCAAGAATGTATCGAATCGAATTGTTGAAGGGCAATCTATGGTCAAGATGGACAAGACTGACCGAATTAAGAACCGACCATATCGGTCGTTGGTTGGGTCGTTATTGTTCGTGGCACAGGCAAAAGGCCAGATATTGCATATGCTGTATGCCAGCTGAGTCGACACCTCGAATTTCCACATGAAGAACACTGGAATGCAGCGATTCGAGTCTTGCGGTATTTAAAGAAGTCGAAGGACAAATTAATCTGTTTTGAAGGGATTTCTTGTAACTTGCAGCTGAGTGCGTACACGGACGCAGATTGGGCGAGTAACAAGTATAACCGAAGATCAACACCTGGAGTTTTAGTCATGATCAACGGCCCACCAGTGATCTTCAAGTCGAAGATGCAGCAGATTGTGGCATTGAATACAGCCAAAGATGAATATATGGATCTTTCTCTATGTGTACAGGAGGTGCTATGGACAAAGAGATTGCTGCAAGAGATGCAAGTGCAGTCCAGCTATGCGATACCTATGCAAGAGGAAAATCAAAGTGCAATTTTTATTGCAAAGAACGACGGTTATCAAAGTAGAGCCAAACATATCGACATCAGATACCATTTTGTGCGCGACCAGGTGAGGGACAAAACTATCAAGGTTAAGTATACTGAAACGAAGTCACAGCTGGCGGACTTCCTCACCAACCCAATTCACTGCTGAATAAGGCTAAGATTAGAGACTTCTAGTCGAGAAGGAGTGTCGGTGATATAGAGTGTGTCGGTGATATAGAGTGTGTCGGTGATATAGAGTGTGTCGGTGATATAGAGTGTGTCGGTGGTATAGAGTGGCTTGGTATTAATACGCCATGTGACAGAAACGACACAACGGCATTCTGTGTAACGATGGGGATCGACTCATCGTTGTGCTTAGAAATATCGTAGCATCGATATTACTAGGCTTCGAGGTAGCATTGTCGAACTAAGGACCTAGCTAACGTTAATTCACTTTTCATTTTATCCTCTTCTTGTTGCATTAGATTACAGTACCCTTGGCCAAACTCATAACACAAAATAAAGGCTGATCGCGTTGCTTTAGTATAAGTAGTACTGGGATAATTTAGACATTAAGAGCATCATACTCATTCTTCAGTGGCTCCTGCTGTATATTGTTTTGCATCTTGATTCAGTTCTCCGAATTGGATTGCTTATACCAAAGGGCGATCTCCAGGGCTTGCTTCTGCTAATTTATAGGTAATGTGTCCACCAGGGCTAAAAGTTAGTAAAGGGGACCTGTTAATATTGAGCAAAGAATACCTAGAGCTAGCAGGAAGAGAAAAACATGTCATATCTACGTCACAGGCCCACGTATTGTCAGTGACCGAGTATCCACGTCTCCCATAAGAAATTGAGGGAATCTATGAAGTCCTAAAAGCAGGCTATGATTATATCGTGTCGCCAAGATGGCGACGTTGTTATAGCTACCAAACACGGATTCGAAAAGGTGAAGCTGCTATCGATAGGGATGATTGATAGGTAGTCAATTTATTGCTAGTGCAACATGGGTGCGCTTACGTGGTCAATCTGCCACGTTCTTTCATCCACACACACTTCGCTCATAGGGATCAGCTGATGGGGAGGCATACGAGAAAAACGTATCTGATCACACTATTGTCCCACGCAGAATACCTGGAAAGAGGCTAGACTCGAGCAGTCCGATTTATTTACTTCAGGCGGCATGAGTAGACGCACTTAACGTGTAAGTGGATCATACGGTTTGGAGTTTATGTCATGAAGGATGCACTTGCGCGACACCGAAGATCTAACCGCAACATAACTGGACGACAAGCCTGTCATGGGCTTGTGATAGTCGTGTCCATAACCTAAAACAGCACGACGGGGCATGATCTGCGCAGAACTGCGATGTGAAATGCGTACAGATTCACGCCTTGTATAGGATCCGCTGCGCTGAAATAGACAGTCGAAAGTGTATCGTTACGAACCTGCGCTTTACTGTCCATCGCTACATCTGTGCTCACTTTTGGCGGCATGGAACGAAGTTTGGAACTCGACCAGTACAATGAACACTGAGGACATCGAACTAAAGCCTGATCACGTTGTTCATTATTCCGAGACCGCAGCGCGATACGGCTATTTGGAACGTCTCTTACGTCCAACGGAACCTTAGATCTGAAACGACAAATGAAGTCCACCAATCCAGTCGTTTTGACGCATTCGTAAAAGTGATTTTGTTTTTGATGTGCGTGTTGTGCAGAAATTTAAGGCGTGACCTGATAAGGGACACTTCAGCAATAAGATGTTGTGGGAAGCTAGTCTAACCTCTACCGAAATACGAGCTCAACTACTAACGTACGTCGCCGTCAAAGACGAAACAATTTACATCACACTGAAGACATCCCAGTAGATATCTTAGTACGTAGATTATGTTTGACGACAGCTCGTCCGGAAAAAGACACTGATCTAGCGACCGCATGCAACGCATGGACCAAAACAAATGGCTTAACTCTTAGGAAATGTCAAGTCAAATGCTGGGGTCATGTGATCCCACGGAACGGCAGCTTTTTATACCTCTGTCTTTCACGCACTGAGCAAAGTCTGGCAACATGAAACAGTTGGGGAAGTTGTTCACCCGACTGGAGACGAAGGTTTAAGCAACAAACATAAGTCACGACCGTGTCAGAGCAGACTGGAGTTAGCGTCACACAGACGTAGCGACACTAGCGCACTAACAAGCTCAGGAAGATAGTTGTCGTCCTTTTTTGCAACACTAATAGAACAGCCGCATCAGCGTCGTACGTACTCGTACTTTCGAGCACACAACCGCCCTTGATACAGCTGCAGGGGCGACTGGCAGTAGATTAATCTGCAGCTCTGTATCTTTAACCCCAAAATTGTGGGTTGCTGTGAATTATCCACAGGTAAATTCCTATAAAAAGAAAGAAAGTAGTCACACGCCGTGGACAGATAATAACCATAAAGTCAAGGATTCAGACGGATCCTTAGCCGCTCTTGCGCCTCGTACCGCTGCTATATGACGTCGGAGCGTCTCTTAATCAAGCCCAAACAGCAAGGATAGTACACATGGCTGCGAAAGCCTCGGTGTTCCTGTCCGACGTCGGTATTAGACGAGAGGATCGAAACTTGAACGAGAACCTCGGAAGCATTAAAGACCAAGTAAGTGATGAAGGAATCTTCTGTCACTTCGCTGATGGTCATGATTATTGTTCGTAACAAAGCAAAAATGTCAAATACGCCGACAAAGGGTTCAAAGTTTTTATCCGATATTTAACCAAACAGGTAAACTACTATAACGGGCTAAATTCACGCAAATCCCGACTCGAGCTGCATAGTCGATTATCGAAGCCGGTACCCTAGGTTTAACCGTCCGTACGAAAGCCCGACTTGATTACGAAAACTATCAACACTGTAAGAGCGGCAACAGCCACAAGCAACACCCCATCTATACGCCGCCATGATGTCGTCTTGGTCCGAATTTTATCTCGCATACAAGCACCCGCGCGAGCTGCTTTTTCGCTAGATAACTTGATTGTGTTTTCAGCTACCAGGTTATCCTTGGAAGAGGATTTCCCCCATGGAATCAGTTTGTGGAAGATGAAATAAACATCCGCTCCTCTTTCCTCCTGGACAGTGTTCTCCTCATGAAGACGGCGAGCCCCAGAAGCAACGGGGTCGAACCGTTGCACGAGACTTTCCGTGGAAAGGCACGGAAAAGTCTGAGAAAGGTTCTAAGTGCGTACCGCACTTAGACCGATCATGTGGTTGGGGTACAGCAATTGCGTACCTATCACGAAGTGTGTGTCACACACGGATGACGTCACTACTTGACATCATTACACGACGTCATTGGAGTACGTCATCAGCGCGCTTATATTCATTTTTAAGTGCGCTGTAAAGACGGCGTCTCATCAGAGCGCCGCGTCTAATCTTTTGTCTTTTAGGCAATGACAATTTAGATCTCTGTTTAATTCATTAAGGGAAAAGTTAACCCCTCCCAGGTTTTCGTTAACCACCCACCATCCCTTATATAAGATAGGGGAGCAAGCTCTGGAGCTCTCCCTTTGATATAATTTATTTCAGTTCATAGAACCGAATCAAGTTGCAAGATACTATACAGCAGTAGTCACTGAAGAATGAGTACGATGCTGTTAATGTCTGTAGTAACCCAGTACAGTAGACTAGGGCAACGCGGTTAGCCTTTGCATATGAGCGTCCAGTATTTCCTTATGCGATCACATTTACCTTTGATCGATTTTATCCAATCACGTGCGTGCGTCACAATAGTGACCTAGCCAAAGACTGACTTCAGATATGCCCATATACCTATGAGAAGGGGGCAGGCTATATCGCACTTAGTACGTGCGGGGTACACCTAACCGCGTGATAAACAGACACACACACAGACACACACATAGAAAGATAAGTACGATTTAAAAGTTCGGCATACAACCTTGCGCACAGTCACTAATAGCTTCACCCTTCGGGCTCGCAATTACATTAATCAATATACTTTCCATTTTTTGGTCGGTCATGATAAAATGTCATATTGCTAAGTACTGGCAGCCAATCCCAACACAATAATCGCATCCTAGGCGCAATTTATCTGCTTGTTTCGTTCGATTTGCCGTCGGCCAAGCCTGTTGCTGCTCGATGAATCCACAAGCGATTTAGATCCTGATATTGAGGCATCGATTGTGTCTACTCTGCAGCGCCTCTCGGGCAAGATATACATGGCAATTATCTCGATTACATACCGCTTGTCCACGACTCTAAATACAGACTAAAATCTGGTACTTAATGCGAGACGTGTTTGCAGAAGACGGTCGTTACGATGCTTTGGTACAGCAGGGTGGCTGCTTTACGAGATGGTCCACAAGTTGGATAAACCATAAGAGGACGAAGCCTCTGTCCCCATGGAGAAGATTGACATGGTTTCCATGGCCAAGGGCCGTGGTGTGCCCCCGCGCCACCTAGAAACACGGACACGATCAGCAACACCGGAGAGAAACTGAAGCAGTTGCACGAGAGTGCGCTGACATTTCTGCACTTTACCAAGACTATGAGCTCGCGCGTGGCGCATTAAGTTGGCGATAATAACCGTCAAGCCGGCACGACTTCATGGTACCGCTATGGTTACCTAAATTCTCAACGTAGTCGCAAATCAAGATAGGGCAGCAGGACGCTGCTCAGCAAACCAACAGCGCGGAGGGTGGTCAGTGGTATTCTATCCATGAAAACAGGGGTGAGGTAGCGTTAGTAGAAAGCAAGGAAGACGCAACAAGTGCTTTGTGCTGTAGCCAGCATCGTCTTGTTTTTTGTTAATGTTGAAGCAGCTAATGACGTGATGTGGTGTCAATGCTTGTCCGTTTACATACAGGTTGGATGAATAATTTCTACAAGACCAACCTGCTCCAGAATCGCTTGTATAATATTCTCATTTGACCGAACCCTTACTTGGTAAAATGAAGTGGCTGAATAATAAGTTACCAAACGTCGCAGACTTAAAGACATGGATAGAATGTTCGGATTTAGTATTTTATCATTTGTAAATGAGATTGTAAATTATTCCGAGACCGGTGATATTCTCAATCCTACCAATCGGAAGGCGTTAATCGAGTAATTACGGATATATTTTGGGGTGGTGGGTAATTAACGTTTCCTTTCATTAAATAGAAAATCAGTCTTTAATTTGCAATCTTTGTAACGAGTGGGCCGGAGGACGGGAAACCGCATCCGTGCCACACTCCCACAAGCTTACATCTATCGGTGAGGCAGTCGTAAGACGCCCACCCAAACCTCACTGCACGCGAGAGAAGACGGTACAACCGCTTCCTCGCAGGTGCCTAAAGGTGTGTGTTGAGGTAGTGCGTGGCAGCTTTAATAGCTCGCCTACAATTGGTAGCACTAGTAGTCCTTACCACGACCCGTCTCTCTGTGAGCGTGTCAGTGAGGATGAGCCTCAATGTTGATTGGGCTCATTTCCCCCACCTTTCCTAACATCAGAGGGAGGTGGATGAACATATGGCCAGGGACTTGGTGACTAAGCCCTGGCTTATTTTTTGATTTGCCCACCAGAACAACACATTCCTCAACTGGAACAGTTTGAAAAGTTCGTGCTCGGACGTCCGCGTCCGAGGCACGAAGCCATGAAAAGGCGAAGTATATCAGCAAAACTCATGATGAGTTTCTGCGCGAGCAGGCACGGAACGAGGCTCTCAACAAAACTGTTGAGTCGATATCGGCCCGGTCGATTCAGCCGAGGCCTATTAGAATGGATTCTCCTAAATTCGATGGCACTGCCGCCTACACTATTGTACACTGGTTCTTGGCCGTGGGGCAATGTGGTGTAGCACGGCTTATCGAGGACGATACCAGAATTGTATTGTACGCTATGTCCCATTTGCGGGGTAAGGCCTCGGAATGGGCTTATACAGCGCTTAAGACCGACAGTAAAGCGTTCCCATCATGGGCGATCTTTCAGACAAAGATTCGCGCCATGTATCAGCCACCGAAAAACGAAGTGTTGATTCAGGCACGCTTCTTTAGCTCGCGACAAGCGCAGCGATCCCTGCAAGAATATGTGCAAGAGATGCGCTCGCTGTCAGCGTCTAATAGTGTGGGTCCGATACCGGAACACATTAAGGTGCCCACGTTCCTAAATGGACTGCGGCATGACCCAGCGCGACAGGCCCTTTTCAGAAAGGTGCCGTCGACAATGGAAGAAGCAATTTAGACTGATTTAATTGAGGAGCAATCCTACAACAGTGCTTGGGTAAATCCTTCGCAAAAGCCGGCAACCGAAAGGTCTGCAGCCACTCGGATGGAGTTGGGCAACGCAGGTGTTGTCTGCTACAATTGCGGCAAGCGGGGCCATATGATGGCTCGCTGCTATGCAAAAGTGGGCGCTAGCGCAAAAGCGTCTAAAAAGAAACATCTCGATCCAAAGGTTGGTGCGAAGAACCAGCGTGCGAGACGCTCGGATTCCACATCGACCAAGAATGGGTCGGGATATGCGGTAGCGTAGTAGGGTCGGGATGTCGTACTGACGCGGACTCTGAAGCTACCCAAACGTTCAGAGTTGTTGAACAAATAGGTAGCATAGTCCCCGAGGTACCAAACAAATGTTCCTCAAACATGCTGGTTGATAGCGCTCGAGTGCGAAGCTATGAACAGGTGATGACCCTTCTCGTAGATTCGGGTGCATCACAGAACTTTGCAAATCTGGCGGCTCTGAAAAAGAGTCCGACGATTTATGAGGCGCTTTGCCGAGATGGAAAGCGTGAAGAACCGACCGTTCGTCTAGCAAACGGTACGCTAATAAAATCAGAGGGGGTTCACGTTGAACTCGCCTTCAGTTTCAGTGACTTCTCGTGTAAATATAAATTCACAGTGCTAGTCATGGCGAGTCATTATGACCTCATTCTTGGCATGCATTAGTTGTTAAAGCACCAACTATTGGAAACTGCATCTTACTCTGGGGTGCAAGTTGAAGACGTTAGGAACTACTGGAGTGGGAAAGGAGGACGAAGCGACAGGACGAACATATCAAGAAGTAAGTAAGCGCGACAAGGCGAATATCTAGAAAGAACGTAGCAGATCAAGAACCAGGTCTGTCTAGCTGAGTACTGATCCCGTCAGTTTCAAAGTTACCTCAAGGTAAACAAGTTGTTCGTGAGTGTTATCGTGGTGCAATTTTCTGTTGGGGTTATGAGCCCAAATTGTCGCACGAGGCGATTAACAGCGTCCAGGAATCGATTATAAGGAAACCTTTTCGCCTGTGGCACGCATGGCCATGTTCAGGATGTTTGTTGCCTTGTTTGTGCTATTAAACTTCACGATATACCAAGGTGACATAAATACTGCCTACCCCAACGCGGAGTTGAACATAAAGCAGTATCTGGAAGGGGTCGAAGGTTATCCTTGTACTGAAGAAGGACATATTTACATAATTGACAAGGCCTTGTACGGCCTACGTCATTCTGGACGTGAGTGGAATACTGAAGTAAATCGTTGGTTTACTGCATTCGGATTTACCAGTGTGCGACCGAGCCATGTCTCTACTTTTATTCCTGCAATGGTGTATTCGCAATGGTACTTCTGTACGTGGACGACATCCTTTGTGCCACCAATGAAGCCAAGCTCAAGAACAGAATGTTTGAGCAGCTTGACAAGAAGTACGGAGTGAAGGACCAAGGTTTATTAAACTCATACTTGGGTGTTAAGGTGGAACAAACGCTTGACGCGGTCAAGATCCACCAGACGAAATACTGAAGAAATACTTGACCCGATATCAATTTCAAGATGCGCACCTGAGCTTGATACCAATGGAGACAAAAATGCGATTGTATGTAAAGGAAACTGACAAGGATCGGCGAAAGCAAGCCCCTGCAAGTGGCAAGAAATTTCCGTGTCGCGAGCTGGTTGGTTCACTCATGTACATGACCACATGTACCAGACCTGACCTCGCATATTGCGTTGGACAGTTAAGTCGCTATGTGCGAAACCCGACGCAGCAACATATTGGTGCTGCAAAACGGGTGCTACGTTTTTTGATTGGCACGAAAAGTAAGGCATCGTGTATTCTCGAAACAAGATGATGAGCCAAGAACCGAGCCTGATACTAGGTGGCTACTGCGATTCAGATTGGGGCAACGACCCGGACACACGCAAAAGTATCACCGGCTTTGTACACTGCCTCGATGGAGGTGCAATCTCATGGGCTTCCCGGCGACAGAGCATCGTAGCTCAGTCGACAGCGGAGGCAGAATATGTTGCAGCATGTGCGGCATGCATGGAAGGGCAAGTTCTCAGAAACATGCTGATACAAGTCTTCCCCAAGATTCAGATCCTTTTCTTATGGGAATTGATAACCAAGCTGCCTATGTCATGGCAACAAACCCAACCCACAGCCGAAGGACAAGACATATCGAGCTCCGCTGGCACTATGTCAGGTACCAAGTAGCAAAAAGGACTGTGGACTTGTGGAAGGTCAAGACAGAGGATAACCCTTCTGACCTGATGCCGAAGCCACTGACTTATGCTAAACTCGAGAAGCTATGTACAAGGATTGTACTTACCAAAGACGGATTATCCAAAGCGACGGAGTAACTTTGGAGGGAGGCGTATTGGAAACCGCATCTTACTCTGGGGTGCAAGTTGAAGACGTTAGGAACTACTGGAGTGGGAAAGGAGGACGAAGCGACAGGACGAACATATCAAGAAGTAAGTAAGCGCGACAAGGCGAATATCTAGAAAGAACGTAGCAGATCAAGAACCAGGTCTGTCTAGCTGAGTACTGATCCCGTCAGTTTCAAAGTTACCTCAAGGTAAACAAGTTGTTCGTGAGTGTTATCGTGGTGCAATTTTCTGTTACCAACCATGGATAGACTGGCGAACACGCACAGTAGCTAGCTCTACGCAAGAAACCTGAAAGGATGTGCTCTTGCGAGAGGCTAACGTAATTGACGCTGGGTTCAATGCAGTCAAGGGTGCGCTGACAGTGAGTCGCACGTCACAAGGACTAACCAGCTCGATGAGTCTGGTATAGTTAATAGCAAGCTGACATTAAGTCAAGTGTCGCAGGAACCGGCACACATCCAAGGGCCTGTTGCAGTTGCAATGGGTCCGTTAGCTACAACAGCAACGATACCCAATTCCAAGTAAAGGAATGTAGTGGTGCGAAGTGTGACGCGCACCAGTCAAATTATAAAGACGATTAAAGTCATGTTGGAAAGATTGACATTTGGATCAGTCTCGGCCCAAGAGGACGGACCTACGAACGAAATGTTCGAGGCCGTCGAAGACAAGATGCCGGCAGCATCCTCGACGGAGGGGCTCCAGCATGTCTCTTCATTTGCCGAAGAGATAATTAATGTCTCGGAGATGACGTGGGATTTGTTCATGTCCGAAATAAAGGAAGGAAAGATCCACGAGATAGTTGCACCAGTTCCCAAAGAGAACTTGGTGGGCTGTTGCTCTTCGTCCACAATGGACGAGAGCGTCTTGGAGACCGACAAGCAAACGGTTCGCTGTTCAAGGCTGGGACGCCTAAAAAGCAGTCCGTTTTATGAAGTTCTGTGGGAGCACCGTGGTGTCTTTCCTACAGAAGTGCTGAACCACCTACCAGCTGATAGGGGTATCCGGCACGAAATTGACGTGGAACCTGGCACCAAGTATTGTGTGACCAGGCAATGGCCTTTGCCGAAGTAACAGGTCGATTACATCGACCAGTTCTTCGACAAGACAGTCAAGGAGGGACATGTACGTGAGAGCAAATCGCCTCACTGCAGCCCGAACTTTTGTGTGCGTAAGGCAACAGGTGGTTGGCGCGTAATTCATGCATACAATACGTTGAAGACGACCACCATCCCAGCTCAGACACCGATCCCGCGGAAAGATATCCTATTGAACTCAATGGGGAAGTCAACTATCTTTTCCGCGTTTATTTTAAGGATGACTACTATCAGGTACTCATAAATGAGACCGATGTATCCGAGACGGCAGTTAGCACCGCAAGCGGTATGCTGTGGGAGTGGCTAGTGATGCCGCAAGGGTTGAAAAACTCACCAGCGACATTCAACCGGGTGGTCGCTCAAGTGATGCGTCCAAACCGTGCCTAAGCGCCTCATTACTTTGACGATGTATTCGTTCATAGTAGGGCCAAGGATGGATTGATTGAGATAGAATTTCACAATTGTCATTTCGACGTTGTGTTGCAGACTTTTGGTGAC
>JH598491.1:138781-166455 GCA_000173235.2 Hyaloperonospora arabidopsidis Emoy2 | reverse complement strand
GCCTCATTACTTTGACGATGTATTCGTCATAGTAGGCCAAGGATGGATTGATGAGATAGAATTTCACATGTCATTTCGACGTTGTGTTGCAGACTTTTGGTGACGCCTAATTGTACGTCAACTTACAAAAGAGCGTCATAGGGGTCCCCGAAATACCTTTACTGGGCTGCATCATGGGTAAACACGGTGTTAGAGCAGACACAGAGAAGTTTAAAGCTAAGGAATGGCCAGTCTCACGAAATGTGAAGGATCTGCGTCGATTCCATAGGCTTGCTAATTACTTGCACAAACATAGCAAGAATTATGCAGAGCGAACCAAACCAATGTCTGACCTCCTGAAAAAGGACGCAGAATGAACTCGGTCTGAGGCTCTAGTAGATGCTTTCACTTCGGTGAAGCAGTCTCTTGTAGAGTCTCCGGTATTATCTTTGCCAGACGCAGATAAGCCCTTTAGTGTTTTCTACGATGCAAGTAATTTCGCTATCGGCAGTGCACTTATGCAAAAAGATGATGACGGAATTGACTGTGTCATCTCGTATTAGTCCTGACTTTTAAAATCCGCGGAGCTGAGTTACCCCGCGTATGAAAAGGAGAAACTTTCCATACAAGTACGCTCTTGTTTAGTTTCGAGTGCACCTATTGAGCACCGAACCTTTTGCAGTTTACACGGATCACGCATCACTGCCGACCGCGATAAACTCACCGCACCTATTACCTAGGATGGCAAGATGGTTCACATTCTTCGCAGAATTTAATTTTCGAGTTGAATACAAGCCGGGTCAGTCGAATGCCTTGGCTGACGCTTTATCGCGCAGACCAGACTTCGAGGAACGACAACTTGAAAAATTGTCTCGTGCTAAAGGCTAAATGGGTTATCAACACTACCAGCCCTACGGGTTGACCATGTGCAAAACACTCTGGTCTCTGGTATAAAGGAGAGCTACATGCAGGACGAACATTGTCGTCTGCTTATAGGTCACTTTGGTGGAAGAAAAGTTAATCTTCCGTCTCACCTCAAGGCGAAGCTTAACCGCTTTAGTTAAAGTTATGGACTGTTATGGCATCTACCATCACCTTGTATCCATTGAGAATCGATGCCCCCCATGACACAGATCTCAAATAGAAGATTCTCTACGAGCTCCATGATGTACCATCAAGTGGTCATCTGAGCCTTGAAAATACATTATTACGAGTGTCAGATAAAATTTGGTGGCCACACCTATATAGGTGTGGGTAGACAATTACATTCGATCATGCGAAGAGTGTCAGCGCGTAAAGCCTGCACCTTCTAGTAGTGCGCCACTGAAACCACTACCGATACCGACTGATTGTTGGAAGTCGGTCAGTTTTGGACTTTATATTTGGCATGCCGCTTGACCATAAAGGCAGGAATAGTCTCGTCGCCTTTGTAGACAGACTGAGCAAAATGGTGCGTTTAGCACCGTTTTGCTAATCTTTTGGTGTAGCACCAAAAGATTAGGCAAGGAGGCAGCTTTCTTGTTCCTGGATCAAGTGTATCGGCTACACGGGATGCCCGAGTCCATAGTTTTGGACCAGGATCCACGTTTTACATCAGGATTTTGGCGCCATGTGTTTGAGCTGCTTGATAGCAAGCTCTATATGTCTACTGCCGATCATCCCCAAACCAATGGCCAGACCAAAAAGGCCAGTCGTGTTGTGGTTAATGTATTGCGCACATTAGCAACTCCAAAAGAATGGAGTAAACATTTGCCATTCGTGGCGTTTGCTATTAACAACAGTGTTCACGCCGGTACGAGTGATACACCATTTTATGTTAACGGAATACGCTATTTTCGGACGCCAGTCTCTTTGTGCGCAGCCCGAGTCTTAGTGGGGGGGGGCCTCACAACGCTTGGAGCAAATGCGGAAGAGCGTACTGGTTTCGCCAATGTAATGACAGAAACTTGCTGTAGTGACCCTGCCAGTTCCGCAGAGGTCACGATACAATAGAATGTCAAGTCGGAGTCACGACACACGTTTTCTATGCTTCAAAGTAATGACGATAAGTCATCATTAGCAGCAACGACCCATGACTGACCTCTTGGTGGTGCCATTGGCGAGCTGAATGCAAAGAGCATTAGATAAGCTCAACGCTTTGTGGATGAGCGATTAGCCAGCCCACGTAAGGTCCGTACCGCTATGGCAAGCGCACACGACAAGCAAACCAATATGCAGACCAAATCGGTCGCAAAAACCATGAAACCTTTAGAGTAGGAGACAAAGTACTATTAAGTACTTACACTCTACCTAAACAGGCAGTTTCAGTACTACCTGGTGGTACTCCCAAACTATCACCACGATTTACCGGGCCTTTCACTGTATTAGAGAAAGTCGGAGACCTAAATTATAGGCTCTCTCTTCCACCATACATGAAAACACCCCCGTATTTTACGTGGGTCGTTTAAAGCGCTATGTAGATCCACAAGAGATCACATATCCGCATGGGTATAACGTGAGCAATCACGTCGACGACCATGCAACGAATGTTGGTGCCGTGGAGTGGACAGCGTCGATGGGAAACTATCAGCCGATGAATGACCCCCGCCCGTATTCGGACTTGCGGAGCGAAGAGGACTGCGCGCCGAAAGCGCGCCTCTCATCAACAATTGATTCAAAGGGTCAACCCGGATCTTCAACCGGTCGTACCCTTGACGCGCCTTCGTACGGATGTCGTGCAAAGTCGAGGTCAGTTGCGAAAATTGACTCTCGAGAGCCACGATACGCTTCTCGACAGCAGCGTCATGCGCTTGCGTCTGAGCAATCGACGAGTGGGCCGCGAGCAGACGAGCATAGTCAATGTTCGTATCGGGCGCCACCGTCCTTTGTGGACGCTGAAGGGAACCAACGCTTCCTTGTAGGAAGGTTGATTGCCCATCGACGAAGGAAGCAGAAGCTTAAAATCCTTGTCCAATGGAAAGGGTACTCCCAGGGTTTTGACTCTTAGGAGTCGGTTGACGTGTTGCGTGTCAACGTGCCTGGTTGTTTGCCGCTTACGATCAGGCACACCAGTTGCACCCGCTCCGCTAAGTCCCGTGGGACTAGCGGAAGCAGGGGGTATGTTACCACCCACTAGCTTACGCGCGCGCTCCAGCGCGAAGTTCATTCTCTCCGACCGCTGCCTTGCCGCCTCAGGGTGTGGCATGGTACGTTTCAGGAATGGTGCTTCGTATTGGTCGGTTGTTTCGTTAGGAAACAACACGACAGGAATTGGGAAGTTACGGCCAAGCCGCTTTCCTTCTTCTTTCCACGAACGGAAGCCGCCATAATACTTATGTGCGTCTATAGTTGCACGCGCTAAGAGGGGTGCAACAGACCTATCCGCCACTGGTCACTCGGTTGGAGGAGGCATCGATGGGATACTATGATGAATAGGCCTTCCAATCGGCGCGCTTGCGACACAGATGGCCGGAGGTCCAGTGTTCTGATAGGAGCTTTATGCTCTAGTTCATCGAAGTCGGACTCCCCATTGTGGATGTCCTGACGCTCAGACGAAACGTTGACACTCAAAGAAGCTGCTTATCCGCCAAGGATAGCGCTCTCGTTGGTGATCATCGAGCTAATAGTAGCCGACTCAACATACACAACTTTGTTGTCAGTAGACTGTGAAGTCACCGCAACATCACTAAAGTTGTGTATAGGAGCGGTTTGTGCATCGGTAATGGGATCAACCGATCTATCCCCGTGCCACATACTCCCGCTGTCTTCAACATACATTGGTGACGGCAAGGGAGTAGACTCATTGTAGTCTACCATTAATGCAGGGTCATCCTCCGCATTCGCTGCATGAGATGAATCGCCATGACCTGTCGATGACACGACCGCTGTACTAGCAGTCGGCGTCATGACACTAGCGTCTTGTGTCGTCGTCGTTTCATCATGACGCACACGCTTAGTGGTCGAAGATGTGAGCGTCTTCTCAGGCTACTCACCTCCTTCCCACGATTAGATGGCATTCGGAAGCCGTGCGGTGTCGCTCAGAGAAAGAGCACACCACAGGTAGTTCAGACAACTAAGCATAGATGACGAGCGGCACGTCTTTGACGGCTCACTCTCAAGTGCTTCTCCTTCCTTAAAATTTTCACAAATGTGAACAATCGTTTTGAAGCGGGCGTAGTGTAACGGGGTCGAACCGTTGCACGAGACTTTCCGTGGAAAGGCATGGAAAAGTCTGAGAAAGGTTCTAAGTGCGTACCGCACTTAGACCGATCATGTGGTTGGGGTACAGCAATTGCGTACCTATCACGAAGTGTGTGTCACACACGGATGACTTCACTACTTGACATCATTACATAACGTCATTGGAGTACGTCATCAGCGCGCTTATATTCATTTCTAAGTGCGCTGTAAAGACGGCGTCTCATCAGAGCGCCGCGTCTAATCTTTTGTCTTTTAGGCAATGACAATTTAGATCTCTGTTTGATTCATTAAATAGAAAATCAGTCTTTAATTTGTAATCTTTGTAACGAGTGGGCCGGAGGACGGGAAACCGCGTCCGTGCCACACTCAACACAAGCTTACATCCATTGGTGAGGCAGTCGTAAGACGCCCACCCAAACCTCACTGCACGCGAGAGAAGACGCCCACCCAAACCTCACTACACGCGAGAGAAGACGGTAAAACCGCTTCCTCGCAGGTGCCTGAAGGTGTGTGTTGAGGTAGTGCGTGGCAGCTTTAAGCGCCCACCTACATCGGAATTCTCGCCATTTTAAGGCTTTCAACGGAATACGAATCCGCGCTGGTGAAGCTGACACAGTTAGCGACGGTAAGGGGCATGAGTAAAGCAACAACGACGCGAAAACGCATGGATCACGAGTTTGAGTGTAAGGGATTTCGGGTCGAAAGCAAAATTTCAGAATGAGCTGCTGGCTAGAGATAGACCTATGGCAATTACACGACACATAAAGACAGTGCTTTCGTCTATTAGCTTCGTTACATCGTGGGATAGTCACCTTTGCTCAGACTGAACATGCAACGACGATGACCATGTCCTTGAATTTTCAGAGTTAAATTAAACTCGTCTATGCCACAACAGCCTTAAGTGAGAGCCTCTACAAACTGCTACAATTTGGCTTGACCGCCCCACACCTGTTCTTCCAGAAGGATTTAACTGGTAGCTGACAAATGACTCTGCTCCTAGGTTATTCACTTGGAGAGACTTGACGGCTGTCAACTAACGCCGAATATGCCTACGAGACATAAACACTAGCCTAGACGCACGTCGGATCTTCATTGTTTAATACAGTACAGTTCTTTCTCATACACCTGTAGCAGATCATTTGCCATTAAGAACATATGGGTACTGTTGCACAAACAACAGTACCCATATGTTCTTACACATGCTCCTTAAGGGTCAATATCTGGTGTCTTTTGCTCGATCTTCGAAATGCGTCGCTCGGAAACGCAATTTAGCGTTGACGATCTGAACTTTAGTCAGCGAGTAACGTCAGAGCTCAATGAGACAAGAGTAAAATAGACCTCGAACGTGCACGGGATCGCATTTGTGATCGATTATCACCCCATGTAGTTGCACAACCATTCCATTTTGCTAGCAATAAATACAATCCCCGAGCGCAGACGATGTGTAATGCGAGTCCAGCCGAAAATGAAATGCCGCTACGATGCGGTGGGGGAGGGGAGGGGGTATCAACGGCAACTGTGACGCCATTCTACGGCGTAAACTATTAATTAGTATGGTCAGTTTCAGAAATTGCCCACTTACACCCGTACAAACGAATCTTTAAGCGCTTATACATCCACGATGTCACACTTGTGATGGCGAGTAATCAATAGTTAGAAGCACCTAAACGTTATGGTGTCTCAAGACTTTCTCACTGTCAATTTGGGACGACCGTGACTAATCGTTGGGTGAATAAGAAACTTCAGCAGCTCGACCGCAATGATCATCGGTGATTTCAGGACGTGGTACGAAAAGGCTGTCATACACACATTCGCGAGTTCATGTGGAAAGTTATCTGTCGCTATGTGGTCGGGAGTTGACGTGCGAAGATAGAGTGGAAAGTAATTTGCCTTACATTTTGTGCTGCAGATATAACAAGCCTTTTAACACTTTGTAAATTGATAGGAGAAGTGATCAATCTGATAGCGCTGGATTTATGAAGACAATTAAATTAGGCAAATGCTAAACGGCTGGGTTCATTTTTTATTCGGCTGGGTCATTCTGCTTCGGTATCAGAAGTAGCTCAGATATATGCCCAATTTCGTCAGGAGTAGATCCCAAATACTCAATCCAGTATTACTGTTTACTCACCTGCCGTGCAAAGTGGCACAGGGTCGCGCATTGATCCTGCGCCGAAGTCTGTCTTATCCCTTCACCATTCACATCGACCACATTGTGTCGCGCAATGAGGATGTAATCCGGGGTTGGTTGCCGCTGTTTGCGCGACCAAACTTATTCGTCTTTACCTCTCTAAAGTCCATAATCATCTACGGCGCCGTCACTCGCGTGCACTTATCTACGGCGCGTCAAGTAAGCGGTCTCCGAATATTACCAGTTCGTAAATGACCAAGTCATATGTCGCCAATTCTTCACGGAGCAACTATTCTTTTTTACGTTTGTTAGATCACTACTCCATCGAATCCAACTACTTATCAGATCTGCGCACATTTTTACGATTCCCCAGTATAATCGGGAGTGGACAGTACGTTTCAATCCATGGCGTCTGTACAGATATCGCACTCAGCACTCCAGCACTTGGACCATGCGGTTCTCCTGACGTCGTAAGCGCCACAGCAGCTACATCATGAGAATAGCCACGTATCTGACTATTATATGAGATTAAATGTGCGTACGCACTGTCTTGACCCAGTACTCCATCTCTTTAGCTGTACTTGCTTATCAAAACATCTTTGATGCAGGCGTAACGAGCTCGATACAATTGACCTTGATATTAAAATACCTGTTCCAGAGGATGTTATCGGGAGAAAGATCAAGCTCGCATTTTATGACCTCCATGTCATCTTCTCCGAAATGAAGGAATCGCCACCTTGCTTGTAATTGGACAGATTCCCTTCTGCCCCCCAGTATGAATCAGCACGTCTTCCAATTGGCAACGCGGACATACTGGGCACGGCCCAGTTCATGAGGAACACCTTTTTGCTCGAGACGAAGGTGTTTATGGCATCGTCATATAGACACGACGAGGAGGATGCGGCAAGTCCAAGTGCATCGCAGACGGCTGTGGTGACAAGGCCGCGCTTACGGGTTTCCCAGAATGGGTTATTTTGGGCGTACTAAAAATACGCACCTGCGTTGTTGTTGCTCATAGGGTTGGAGTTCGGCCAGGAAGTAAGACGTATGGTAGGGCTTTAGCCGCGAATTGCACTAATATCTTCATTTTGAGCTTTGCACGGGCAAGTGAGTAAACAGTAATAGTGAATTGAGCATTTGGGATCTACTCCCGACCAAATTGGGTATATGTTTGAGCTACTTCTGATAACGAATCAGAATGACCCAGCCGAATAAAAAAAGAACCTAGCCGTTTAGCATTTGCCTTAAATTATGGACATCAATCGATCAAAAATCGCTGAAAATGATTTTCAGTATCCTTGTTATCACCGAGACAACGTATACAAATCTGGGATCGCCAATTTAATAGTCAATGATGTAGTAGAAGTATCACACCGATGGCAAGAGTCTGAACATTTCGCATGCGTAGAATAAACTTAAAGCCGATGGTGATAAGAAAGTGGCGCACTTTAAGACAGTGGCACAGCGCTAAACGCCCATAAGCGATGCGACGAGGAAGTTCTAGAATGTGTACGCGCAATTTGGAGTATGATGCATCGAGATTAGAACAGGGCAATCCTCAAAATCGTGATGATAAGCCTTACTCCAGCACCGTATAGTGATACAAAAAAATCCTGAACGTTTTAGGCTGCTTACTCGGCGATAAATAGCTGTAGTAGCCTCAGCTTATGCGTAGAATTACTAAATAAAGGTGGTAGCACCACTATGCTTCGGGCGAGCTGTTTTAGCCCTCAGTTAACGAATCATTGCATTTAATATTCGTACATATAACCAGAGGTATTGGTGATAAACTATGGTACATGATGTCAAGAAGCATTTGAATTTCGATCAGCATTATACATTTCTGTCTCTTATTTCGATGTCGTTGATACAGCGAGTCGATCGCTAATAACACGAAGCTCACAGACAGCCATCAATAAGATAGGGGAGCAAGCTCTGAAACTCGACCTATAATAAAAGCATTTCAGTCCAGAAAACTAGATCGAGTTATTAAGATTCACGCAACTATATCGGGTAGTTGGCGGCCGAGGAATGGGTCGTGCAGATTAACTCGGTTGCTGTCGAATGCACGCATCCTAATTGCCCTGGGTTCGTCCTTGATCGCTTTTGGGCCAATCACGTGCGTGTATGGGTCTTTGCGTGCTTACATATTTTATGCGGTCGCAATTTGTGACCTACTCAAGGAAGGACACCGATAATGCAGATCTATTAATGATGAGGGGTGAGGCTCCATCGCACTTAGTACGACGTGTAAGGTACATCGAGCGCTCCACACACACACACAGATACGTACGATTGAAATAGTTCGGCATTCGCCTTGCGCACAGTCATTATCGCTTCACTCTTCGGGCTCGCACTCTTAGATTCAGTGTCTCGGAAGTAAATTAGTTCACCATTCTAATAACATCGAGTCCTTTGATGACAAGAGTGGCTGCGAACTTTATCATGAACTGGATCAAGGAGGATTTTAGGAGCCGCGGATCTACTCGAGCGTGCTGTTATCACATCCATGGGAGATCATCGAGTCATAGTTGATCGCTCGCTATTTGACATGAAGCACAGTAGCGTCCAATGCTGAATGCGGTCCTGAACATTGTGTCGAGAGAGCTTACTGAGAGGCTATATACACTTGACTAACAATGCAATCGTAAGTTAATGGGTGTTGATGTACGAGTTGCGATATTGTATGAAGAAGCGCTCTCCTACTTTGTCGAACAGTCACATTCGACACGACCAGAACAAATACATCCGTCATTAGGCATTGTCTTTTTTAAGGTCTATGGCGTATGTAGCCTGCCTTTATTACTGCATCCAAGTCATGGTTGTCACCATCCGCTTCACCGTCGCTGGCTATTGGCAGCGCATTACTTTATGAACTCCGGCACCCTCCCCCTTTGTTGATACAAGCATTCGGCTGATAGTTCTAGCCTATGCAGCAGACAGAGCGCTGTTGTATAAAGTCTCCAATTCCCACTCGTGAGTCCGTTCGACCTCCATCTTGCTTGACCGCATGTTGTTGAGATCGGAACGTATCAGAGCTTTGAGCCGTCGATGGAGATCCAAGTTTGTGCAGCTGAGGCCTGGAACATGGTCGTCGTTTGGAGTTTCGCACGTCCTATAGCTTTTCTCGGTCACGATGTGGTAAGACAATCGCATCGACGGTCAGGTTCTCTCCACCCATCATCAGCACATCGTGAGCTTTGCTCCGCTACCCGCTTTCGAAAACTGAGCTTGTGTCAGCATCAACTTACACACTAAACGTCGGCGTCCTGGAACCTACTTAGCGAAATCGAGCCCAACCACCAAGTTGTCCATCTTGTATCGATCTCCCGTTCCAGTGTACTTGGAGAGTCAATTTGATCCCAAGAATCGCCTTAGCGGCGACGAGGCTACTCACCCTTAATCACTTGGCGGTCAGTAGTGAAAGGATCAAGACAATACCATCCAGCGATGAGACTACTTGCAACACGCATGTCATGTCTTGAACCCACTTCATACGATGTCCTCGAGCTCGAAACGAACGAAAGCCCCGATACTTTGATGCTGCACTAGTAGCTGTAGGAAGGCCGCCGTGACTACTTTGGATACCGAAACTCAGCCATCGAAAAAGCTGCGGTCGTCTGCCTTATCTTTCCTCAAGATACGACTCGTCGACGCCACAGCACGACGATGCAAATTATCTGTTTTCTTCCAGTAGCTCATGAGGCGGTCTTGGTCCGCTTTAACCACCTAGCAGCATCCCACTCCATGTTCAGTCACTGCCGTACAGTTCCTAGGTTGGAGGTGGCCACTTTCCACACAAGTGTGGCAGCAAACCCACACCAAGCAAAGACGTGCCACTGCGAGGACGATGTCTAGTCAACGAACTCGATAGCCATGTCAAAGCACGCAATAAAGCCCATGAGCTTTTACCAGGCACGTTGTCTCGTAGCTTGCAATGCTACCGTCCCCAGCACATTCGTCTTCGCCATTTCACAGCTCATCATGAGCTGGCATGGACGTTAAGACTCGTTCTGGACTGGTGTGGAACCTGCTAGTACATCGACAATCATCCCTTCGTGACAAGGTCAGCTCCCCAGTCCTTGCGCCGTGCTCGAAACCCTAATGTCACACATCGGCTTCTCCTGCTTTCCAATCGCTCCGGTATCTCACGTCTTTGAACCGCAAGCCGGAGTCTTCTCGATCTCCGACATCTGATCGGTGCAGCACCGAGCGTCAAAAGTCTCTGCATTCTAATCGCGACGTCATGAAAACCCATGGCTCTGTCCTTCCTTCCCGACTCATCTTAGTACAGCCACCTAACTTCATGTCATGTCATCGGAGCGGTGCATTCATCACAAGCTACAAACCAACCAGCTCCGAGCTAACGAGCAAGCCAAAGGTGCTTTTTTTCTAGATTTGTCAAGTCCACCATAACCCGGTCCAGTAGCCACGTCCAGCAGCTCCATCGAGGTTCACCTCATCGACCTTTCGCCTCCTTTTCCAAAGGGTGACGATCCCCATGATGGGCCGACAATCACTTGAGATCGCTCTCGATGAACAGACCAACCAACCGATCGACCAGCCCCGCTCGGTCGAAGAAGCTCTGCAACCAACTGACCCATTCAACCAACCACCAACTCCCATCTCTTTCGATGATCCCTGCATCCACACGGCGTCCAGTTCCTGCACTGTACATGCGGAGCAAAGGGTGGATACCCTCGAGCCCACTCTTGTTGACCACGGCAAACGCCCTTCTCCGGACGTTCACTTGCCAATGCGCTTCTGTCCAGTAGTAGTAGCACCTCGCGTGGATTCAGCTCCGAAAAAAAATCGCGACACCAACCGGAACAACAACAGCGATGAGGACGACACTGATGATGGATATGACGATCGCGAGGCCTTCAACGAAGTGCTGGCAACGCGAACGAAAGTCCGGGCCACGCCTCTACCCTCCCGACAAAAGCCACGTCGAGACTTGTCCACGTCCATGATTGCCAACGGAGCGAGCTCGACCTCCGTAGCCATGATGGATCCCGGTGCCAGCTACGATAGTGGCAAGAGCAGCACCACGTACGAATTCACGACACCCTGCAGTGAGAAACTCCTGTCTTGGAACGGCTACGGGGACTCACGATATCAACGTCCACCGACGATCGAGTCCAGGCGAGACTCGGCGCGATGGAGTGACAAACGGGTGCACGAACTCGGCTTAGCAGCTGCTTCGAAAGTGAATTGGGACGACCTTGACCTGGAACTTGCGACGGCATCAGCTGCAAGTGTCGGGAATCAACGGGGGAGCTCCTGCGTCTGGAAGCCAAAGAAGTTCCGTCGAAGTGGCGGCACGGAGATGAAGGTCTTTTCTCGACCCACGGTCCGTGACCATCGACATCAGACGCGATGGGGACCAAAGGGCTTTGCCATCTTAGCAGAAGGATCGTTGCCCTGCACAGTGCAGGAACTTCGACTTGTCTTCCGGGTAGCGTCTAGTGACACCTTTCGGGATATCATGCGGTGTCTCTATCGTCGTGAGTTTATCGACGGGGACCTCCTGCGCACGATCAACCTGCAACGTGGATCCAGTGGGGATCCAGCCCGAGCTTTCGAGGATCGCGAGTTGACGATCAAGACCGCGACGTTTGAAAGTCGCCACCGGGTGTTCTCCAAGAAGACCTCGTTGTGCTTCCTCGAGCTCCTGCATCCTCGAGATCGAGCAAAAGAAGAGCAGTCATCAGCGAGACGAACGGCAGTGTCAAGTCCGCGTCTTGGAACCCCTCCTCGACCGGGGTTTACAAGGACGATGGTATCCGTTGCGCGTCCAAGTCTTGTCTTGGACAAAGGACGTCCCTTGCCGTCACGGTCTCAATTGCTGCTGCACGTTCCGAATGTGATCATCAACTACTCGTTTGAAGAAGACCCGAGTGGGTATGGCACTCGCGTGGTTTTCCACGGCGAATACTTGCCACCAAATGCTCACGATGCTTTCAAGCGTGCGGGGCATGAACGACGTCACGCTCGTCGTTGGATACTTCATCTTGCTGTCAGTTGTCAGCGGTACCTCTTGGTCGTTCGTCGACGTCGTCTTGGCATGCAAGTCATGGTCAATAGCACGTGCTTCTCAGCTGAGACGTTGGCTGCTTCGGCTTCGTATTGTGCTTGTTGCTATCGCTCGTTCTCGAGCTTTTTGAAGCGCTCGAGAAAGCGGCTATGCTGTCTCTGTGGCTTTGTTGTCTGCGACAAATGCGCGCATGTTCAAGAGCGTGAACACTGCGCACGGGGGGATGTCCGTCCACAGATTGAACAAGTGCGAGTTTGCGAGCGATGTCTCCTCCGCGTCGATCAAGCGCGATACACCGCAATTACGGAAGACGACTTACATCCCGCACGCGTGATTCCTGACGTGTGTGCACCAGCATCTCGTCCGAATAGTACGCCAGGAGGAAGAGCTCGGACTGACACTTCGAGACATATCCGACCGAATTTCCGAACGCGTCCAGCATCCCTGAATGGTCTGTTGCTGGAAATATTAGCGGACGCGACTGCGGGTGGACCTGCGCAACAACAGCGCAAAGAGAGTGTATTGAGAGTCATGAAGGATATTGTGAACGAAGACCGTGCTCAGAGACGAGCAAGTCTAGCTAGGAGTCGCAGTTTGTCATTAGATGCAAGTGCTCGTGGTTTACTGCTGCAGAGTGAACGTAGTGGAGACATGCAGAGCGAAGAAGAGAACGGAGATGATGACAGCTGTGTTGGTAGTGCTCGACGACGGCTAGGACGGATGTGGGGAGCAGCGCCGTGCTATGAAGATGATTACCCGTTGGCCAACGCAGACTCGAGGAGCTACAGGATTCAGTTTCCAGACAACGAGGAGGAAGCGATTGTACTCCCGGTTCCGACCAACGAGCACCAACGACTGCAACTCATCCGTGGCCAGCAACTGAACGACCTAGGCAATGTGCCGGAACTGGACATCATTTGCACACTGGCATCGAAGGAACTTGACTGCGCTATGAGCATGGTCACAGTTGTTGACAAGGCAAAACTGCATGTGCTGGCGTCCTCGGATCCGACAATCACAGCCGGTGAATCGTTCCCGAGAGCGCAGGCTTTGTGCGCGCAAACTATCCTGGACCGCAATCCGCTCGTGGCTTGCCATGTACAGGCAGACGTACGTTTTAGTGCCATGTCGATTGTCCGGAGAATGGGGATTAACTTTTACTGTGGTTTCCCACTACTCGGGTCCGATGGCGAGACTGTCATCGGTTCTGTTTGTTGTGCTGACCCACAAGGTCGTAGCCTGACTCGATCGCAATATTCTGCGATGAGCAGCCTAGCAAGCACCGCTTCACGTGTCGTCCAGCGTATTGCTAAACAACGAGCAGTACGTGAAAGCGTTAAAGCTTAACTCGGCCACGACGAAAACTATCATGGACGAGTATTGCAACACTCAACATTCACGGTCACAACGTAGATAAGTCGAACGCCGTCTGGATATGTGCAATCGAATCATGCATAGCACGCAATTTCATGTTGTGGCTGTGTTAGACCGCGCTTTGTATACATGCGCAGTTCATTCAATTCATTCATACTACACAACTCATGTCTTTCAAAAGCACCAACGAACGTGCAGCATCCAGACTCTCACTCCACGTACTCTGTTGCTCTTCAGCTATTCCGTCACCACGACTGATTGCGCTTGCCAGGCGAACGAATGTTCGCATGATAAGCATCGCCCTTTGCGACACAGAGCCTTGAAATGCGTTGAGCACCATTTCGCCGTAAGACACAGTTCCATGCGGGAAACTACCTGGAAGTCCAGTGAGCTGCTGGAAGAAAAGCTGCAATACCAACGTTGCTACCAAAGCATATTGCTGGTTGCTTTCAATCGTGCGTGCCAACTGCTCATCCAGTGTCGCTACCGTTGTCTGTCGGTATCCAAAAATGATCTGACGCTCTTTCTTACGATCCAGTTTCGGAAGCGGCATACTCAGGGCCTCCGCCAGAACAGGGACATGAGCCATAAAATCGCTGAGTGATCGACGACCAGCAGTAGCGAGTGTCCACAAGCGTACGAGGGCACTTGCAGTTGATTGCGGAAGGCTTGACTCGAGAATTCTTTTGTTCTCATCGCTCAAAATCGTCACAGGACCAAACGTTCTTTTGCTTTCATCTTCTTCGCCACCACCAGGAGGCGACAAGGGCGGCACATCTTTCATTTCGAGACTGTTGCTTTCAGCTACAAAACTTGTGACCAAAGCTGTCAGATCGACGACGGACGATTCGAGCAAGTGCACCTCCAGGACAGCAAGCTGTTCCATACCAGCAACATCCTTGGCGACCACGTGCATCGATAACTTGTTAAAGCTTCTTTCCAGTAGAAGCAACGTCAAAAATTGATCATCGAAACGGTCTTCGAATGTCTTACGCAGCTCGCGCAAGGACACAGCGTCTCCCCGTAGAACACTCGACAGCGCCTTGGTCAGCGCAGTCGAGTACACGTTAGCAATCTTACTTTCTAGATATGCCACCATGCCGTCTATAAAGTCGTCGTCACTTTCCAGATCTTCAACGGCTGGAAACCACTTCACTAGAAGCTCAACGATTTCCTCACGCATCGGCACGATCGAGACTTGGACGGACGGTGCTTGACATTCACTGTTGTCGTCAGCATCTCCGCCCCGTTTCGCTCCTCGTTTCCCTTTCTTGGCCTTTCCCACCTTTACACTTCGACCTCCAGTCTCTTCTGGGTCGCGCTTCTTTCCGCCCTTGCCACGCTTCTCTTTCTTCCCGACTTTCCCACTAGCCTCCTCCTCATCCAAGCCATCACCTTCATCAATCTCTTGTCTGCTTTCCCGGATAGCACGAACATTACCACCAGCACTCTTCTGCTCAGCTGCAGCACGAGTGGCTTTAACCCGTGCATCTTCCCCGAACTTTTCCATACACGAAGCAAAAAAGCCCGAGCTCACTGCAAAAGTGTCTGCAATCTGGAACACCTTCGGCTCGCATCCCACCTTTGTCAACGCTGGCGACAGCGCTAACAGCACTGCCACATCAAATATCGACAAGGCACTCGGCATCACCGACCGTACGTCCACCAGCGACTCCTCATTCACTGCAGCTTCGACTGCTCCTTCCATCTGCAGCTGCAACGCCCGACTCACGACACTCTCTTGTAGTCGTACAGCATCTGGAAACCTCCTCTTGATAAAATCATACGGACGAGCGACTTGCAGCTCCCGAGCGCGGGCGTGGTCCACATACCCATTCTCTTGAAAGAACGAGTACATGCTCTTTCTCTGTGCTTCCATAAACACATACGGCACGTACTCGCGCCCTCTCAACGTCCCCATGAGCACTTTTGACTGCAGCAACTCGGTCAGCGCCTCGTTTGCCACCGCTTCATCGACGCTAAACGACCGCAGCACGTCCGGCACAAACGCGGGACGTGTAACGGCCGCAAAGACGCCTCGAAGCCGCGCCTTTTGAGCCGTCACGTACGAGTCCGTGTACAAGACATTGTCCCGTTCACGAGCTCTCAAGATCCCGCCCAGTCGAAGACGGACGACGTCCCGTATGTACTCCACGGCAAAGCCATAGTGCTGAGCCAGGTCCCCTATTGACGTCGTGCCTCGCTCCTGCAGCAACACGTCCGTGTCTTCCATGATCCCGTCTAAGTAAGAGCTCGTCAGCAGCTCTTCACCGTCGTTCACCACGTGATACGATTCCTTGTGGCCTCGGCTTCCTCGACAGAGCGCGGCTGCCTGCTTCTCGACATGCACACGGTCCACATCAATGAGTTTCTCGAGCTCCGTGAGACTTAAGCGGCCGCCGTAGAGCGCCACATAGTCGGCAATCTCGCGCTGGACTCGAACTGGCGTGAGAAACTGCTTGCCTGTGCGCGTGTGGATCACCTGGAGCTTACCCAGTTGCTGCAGCTTCCGCAGCAAGTCGATGATGTTGTGGTCCGAGAGCTTGAGTGCCGCTTCCTGCTGCTGGACAGCTGCCAGTTGCTGCTGCAGCAACGCGATGTCGTCCATGGGCGGTGAGATACAGAGTGATGGTTGCGGTCCGCATTGAGTGCGGTTGTCACTCAAACGAGGGGAAACGAACGCTGCGCAGTCTCGTCTGCATTAAAGTTGCCGAGCGACTCGGTGAAGTTATGCAGAGTGATGGTCGTTGTCCACGGTGAGTGCGGTTGTCACTTGGGCGAGGGGAAACGAGGGGCACTCGCGTGAAGCAGTACCGACCGCATTGTAACAGACGATGGAAGTGCGGCTCGAGATGGCCGACGACGCGCTCAAGGTGTTTGTCGCGGCGCTGCACTGCCTGGCGCAAGTCGGGAAGGAGCTGTCGATCGAGTGCGACATCGGTGCGCGTCGTCTCACGCTCCGTGCGCTCAATGACGCACGCTCGGCCTCGGGCCAAGTGGTTTTCGATCGCTCTTTCTTTGCCGAGGCGCCCGAGAGCGGCGTGACGTTGCAGGACGTGGCGATTTCGACGTGCGAGGCGCTACGTGCGCGATTCCGCGGCCTCACGCCGTTCGCCAAGTGTAAAGTGTTTGCCAAGTCGTGCTGCAACGTGTTCCGCACGCTTAAGCACGTCCAGAGCGTCCAGTTGGCGCTAGTAGTGGACCAAGAAGCGCTCGATGAGAGCGACGCGAGTCAAGAGGAGAGTGTGTCCCAGATCAGCAGCGTTAATAGAAGCAACAACGTGGACGAGGTAGATCTGGACTGTCTGGCGCTGCGCTGGACGCTGCGCTGTGCCTTTGACATCACCAAGACGCACGTGATGAAGGTCCAGTCGTGCCAGATCATGCGCGCCGTGTTTGATCAGAACGCGTGCCCCAATCACTGGCGGACGCGGCAGCACCACTTGAGTTCGTTGTTCGCGCACATTCATCACAGTAGTGAAGTGAGCGTCACGTGCTCGCCTACTCACGTAAAGTTTGAGAGCTACTTTTCGAATGTGACTGATAGTAAAGCGCAGTTGCAGACAGAGACGGCCGTGGAGAGTGCCGAGTTTAGTGAATACGTGCTGCAGTCGGCGACAGAGTGGAGTGGGCGCGCGAGTGCGCAGTTGATCTTTTGTATTAAAGAGATCAGGGTGAGTGCTGTTGTTGTTGTGGCTGTGATTGGAGATAGAAAAGGAGAGAGAGGGAAGGAAGGCTGATGTGTTTGGGCTGTGGATTATGGATGATACCAGGCGCTCCTGGCGTTCTGCAAGACAAGTGACGTGTTGGAGGTCTCGTTTTACTATACGACAAGTGGGAGGTGAGTGAAGAGTTAAGATGGAGGAAGGAGGGAGTATTTGTATTGGTGCGAACGGATCGTCTGATTCGCGTTGTTTTGTGTCTTGTGTTGGGTTGCGCAGTCCCGTGTTGTTTGCAGCCGAGTCGACGTCGATGGCCAAGTTCTCTATTGAGTTGACGCTGTCCACAGTCACGACGTTCGTGCCGGCATCATCGCAGTCGTGCAATGAGGAAGAAGTCACGCTGTGCGTGAACGAGTGAGTGCACCAATGAGCTCGTGTTGCGGTAATAGTAGTGCTGGTTGTGCTTCCTATCCTAACTATGTTGCTTACGACTGTTTTCCAGCACCACGATGATCAATGCTGCTGATAGTCAGACACTGTCGCACTCGCAATCTTCATCGCAGGAGAATCCTCGATATCTGACTCATAGTAAGCGTCCACGGGTGGACTAACAGCAGGCAGTCAAGGGCATACGCAAATAATGGAGTCAAGCGTTGTTACCCTGAGGAATGACGTCAAGACAAGGTAAGCCGGCGCCCGTCCCTCTCTCTCTTTCTTTCTGTTGCTTATTGCTCTTTTTCATGCACGAACCAGCTCTCTCCGCCCAAGTCCGCCGTGCCTTTTGCAATGCTCTCGAAGGTTGGTGACTTGTCAATCACCTCCCACTCATCGCCTTTGGCGCTGCTGCCGGCCTTGTCGTCGCTCTTCTGTTGTTGTTTTCGAAGCCGCGCTACGACGGCCTCACGCGAGGGCAAAGGGCAGCGAGAGGGTACAAACTCCGTGCTGGCCACGTCGTTCACGGCATCGTCGTCGATGTTCTCCTTCTCGTCAGCGTCCACACCGTCGCTCTCGCTGTCGGAGAACTCGTCGCTGCGTGCGAGTTCGCGCAGCTTCTTGAGGTTGGAATGGCGCTGACGCAACGGCGACGCCAACGCGTGGCCACACGTGGGCGACAGGCGGCGAGTCATGTTGTTGTTCAGGCTGCCAAATGCGTTCTCAGTGCCCTGCAGCGACACTGCTGCCATGATGGCCAAGTCAAGACCTATCGCTCGATTACTGCCGTGCAGCCTGCGGTGCTGGAGGAAAATTGCCGAATGATGGAAAAAGCTGTCGGAAAAAGCGAGAGGGCGTAACGCTTGCGACTCCATAAGATCCACTTGGTTTCAGTGTACCACCGTTGTCTGGAGTCGACAAGGCCAAGGTAACGAGCGGTGTAATCAATCTGTCGCGATATGTTCATTCCACTTTGATAAGCTGTGGAGACTGCCGTGGACATTTTCTGTTCGTGACTGGTGGCGCTACGTCGAAGGAAATCCTCGGTATAGCGGCAAGCTTTTTTTGCTGCGAGAGAGAATGTGATCCACGATGGATGTCGATACGTTGCAACGACCAAAGTGCTGTTGTTCATACATAGTATGTGCTGATGAAAGGCAACTTTCGGCAGCGCCCAAAAATGTGCAACTATATTCTTGGCGACCAGGCGATCGTGGTCCATGTCGTTTTTTTTCGGCGACGAGAGTTTCGATGTTTTGGTTTTGATAGATGGGACGAGTGTCATGTAGCTCTGTGTATCTATGTCTTCGTCTGTCGGAAACGTCAACGATGTCTACTGACTACCACTCGCAATGACGATATATGCAAAGTATTTACGGCACGACTTAGCTTCGATGTTGAAGCCTCTAGAGCCAGCTAAGCAGCTCGGTCAGCTTCGATTGTGTTTTTAGTAACTACGGGGCCTCTGGATACGTATTGCGCTGTCGAGTAGTGGATGAGGCGGTCAATGCAGTGAGTATGGGAACTTGCAACAGGCAACAGGTTACAGTGTCCTCTAATTGACAGCATCGTCTCGTAACTTCTGTGTGGCATATAGACGACGGCGACACTGGAGCTTTGGCTTGTTTACTTGATCGGCTAGATCTTTGTGAATCTGGTCGATGCTGGTCTTCAGCTCGCAACATGCGATCTTGGAGAACATACGATATTGGAGAACCAATGCACATGTTTTACCGAGATGCAACACCGCTCGTACTCTGACAAGATAAGTCGTTGAGGCACTTAAACGTACTGGCAGTATCTAGAAAACAACATGGTCTAGAAAGCTTTACATGAAGTGCCGAGGGATGTTCTTTATTACATCGACTTGGCAAGAGCAGTGCAATCTTCACCAGGGTGGTGTTCGTTCGTCTAAAAACATCGTGTAGCGGAGTTCGACCTGAGTAAAAGCAGTGCCATTTTGCGCCACTCAACCGACTGCAAGACGTCACTCGTGGACATCGGGAGATCGATCACGTCCGAGCATGAACTAAGGGACGAAAGAGCCGTGCGTCTTAGCATACCGAGACCTTTTTTGGACTCGGATGCGTCGAACTGATACAAACCATTCCTTGTCTGAGTTAACGGGGGATGGCAATGACAGTCGAGAGGGTATTGCCCTAGAAAAAACCAACGCAATGTCAGCAATACCGCAGTTTCCTGCGGCTGGGACCCAGATGTCTATAAGCAGCCTTACTCATTTGTCTGCCTCAAAGTCACTGCTCTCGGTAGGTCAGCATCAACTTAAGCACCATACACACCCTCACACACATACACCCGCTTTGCATTTTTCAAAGCAAAATGCAGCAATCTGTTCAATCTCTTGCGCTTCCTAAAACTACCGAAACAAGCCGCAGGTCCAGCTAGCCAGCGATCGAAATGTCCTCAAGTTAAGTGTTAATGAGCTTTTCAGCCATAGACAGCTGCGCCTGCGTGAGTCCAGACAGGTACGACACCATGAGCAGATCCTGGAGGCCCGTGTTGAAGAGCTGGTCAAACTGTTCCGCGCGTAGCATCGGGATCGCTGCTAATGCGTCGGCAATCTCTTGTCCAAGCTTCGCGTCCGCTGTCTGCTTGCCAGCAACCACGTTGCCTACAAATGTGCTGGCGTCGTCAATGCACTTGTACAGCTGTTCCATAGTCTCCTCGAGTGCCTCCAGCTCGTTTGGTAGAGTCCTTGCTTTTGTTTCACCGTTCTTGGGCGCCATGGCGTTCACTATTAACACACCCACGAACAAGAGGATACACATAGAGCACCAAATAAGCATCATACGCTCTACCATAAAGCTAGAAAGAGCTTGAGCGGCGACGTACGGGCAATGACCTCGGGCTCTGATAGCTTCTGGGTCACTGGAATCTGCTTAAACTGATGGACAAGCGTCGTATCCACGACCTCAAGGGGGGACGACACATAAGCAGCCACGTCCAGCGCGTCATCTTTTAAGTCCGTACTTAGCACCAAATGCACAGGCAGCTCACACACGGAGCTATAGAACTGATGGATAAGGGCCGAGTGGTCGTCGAGCTGACCCGGCCCGGCTGCGTACCAGCCCACGACCACTTCGTTCTCGTTCACGCGCTTGTGCAGCTCGTACATGTGCGTGTGGAAATCGCGACCCACCGCGACCTCATCGCCGTTCTCTAAGTGCGGTACTGCGAACGAGTCCGTGATCTCGACGACGCCGCTCTCGATACGGCCGAGCAGCGTGCCAATCACACGCGTCTGATCCTCAGCACGACGTAGAGAGCGGTCTAATGCCTGCAGCACTACGACAGGGTGCAGCTGGACGTTAGTCACGGCCTCCGTGCCCAGCAGCAAGAGCGGACGACTCATGATGTCTAGTCGATGGGGTGGAGCTATTCGAGCGGAGCTGCTCGTTAAAAGGGATGATTGGCCACCGTTAAGTTCGCAGTCGGGGCGATCTACGTGATAGAAACGATCCTCGTTGAGCGTGATTAGAAACTCGTAATTTATCATACACACCCGGGATAGATGATGAACTGTGATGTCACAAAAGAGTAAGTACCCGCGCACCACACTATTTGTCAAGATGATGACCGTACGAATGAAAGGGGTCGAGCGCGTCTTCCACCGAAGTATGCGGCGTGGTGCGCACTTAGCAGCAGGAAATGGTACAGCGTTAAGCCACATGCAGCGCTTTTCTTCAACGAGCACTGAAGCTTTTTCTGGATTGAGTGCGATGCCTAGAAGTCACGCAAAGCGCGTTTCCATCGCCATGACGTTGGCTGTGGGAGGTGCTTTAATGGCTCTTGCAGTTGATAACGAGGCCCAGAGCAAGCAAAACAAAGAGACGGAAATTGATGAAAAAGCAGATGGATACACTGTAAATCCGATCCAGCATGTCGCAGCACTGCTGCGTCTATACGAGCAGATTGACCAGAACATGAGTGTCTTTGCTGCGCGGATGTTGGAGGATCTGGAAAAGAGCGTCGAGAAGGAGAAGAAGGAAAACGGCGGTAAACTGAAGCTGTCACCGGATCAACGTGCTCTTCAAATGAGTATGGAATTTGAGTCGACGCTGGAGAAGGTGCAGGACGCGGTCTTTCGCAATAATTACGTGACCAAGAAGCAGGTGCAGGAAGCTATGCAGCAGCTCGTGACAGGCACGTTGAAAGGCGGAGGTTCGGATGGAAAAATATCTGTTGCTGAAGCAGAGACGATCGATGACTTTGTGAGGAAGCTTGGTCGGCTGCGATGGAAAGTGACAGGCTCACGCGAGCCGCTGATCCGTGGCACAAAGGCGGCGCGGGTACGAAGTCGATTGATGCTTTGACGGTCTGGTTTTGCGCTTGATTACTAAGACTGACTGATGCGTGTTGTATACTTGCTGCAGACGGTGCCAGGAGTCAAGCCTAGCATTGAGGTATCGGCGGTGATACGTGTAATGGAGGAGCTGGTCCCGTCACTGACGAGCGAGATGGAAACGATCGTTACGGAGCTGCGCAAGCAGGAGCTGACAGGTGCAGAATTCCACCGCCAACTTTCCCAGCAGTACGTTAAGGCGTCTGGAGTAACGACTGAGAGGATCTGCAAGAAGTTCGAGCTGGACCTGAAAGCTTTTCAAGCTGCGCTGATGTACTACGAAGACAATGCCTTAGTCGAAAAGGCACTGGCAAAGCTCGCTGCGCAACAGCAGAAGAGGTACGTGTTGAAAGTTGTTCTTTTATTCAATGCGTGACACTGTAAGTTGGTCTAACGTGCTCACTTTTCTCCAATTGATCTTGACGACTCCATAATAAAGGTTCAAGAAGCTTGGCTTGTAAACCTCGACTACAGTATACAGAAGCACAATAATACCGCCCAGACATCCATTACAGATCACATCCTGCGACATCACGCCATGCGATCGCTGCACCTCACTGCAGAAGCACATTATGTGCCAATAACGCTCATTTGTCGCCGAATAGCATGAAAACAACAGAGCACGAATCCGGTGTCTTCTCCATGTTCCTCCGTCTGCCGCAACGTCACTTTTATGATCTTATGAGCGACGCATCCTGTTCTGTGCGTCGTTTTGTACAGTACCAGCAATAATCCGGCGCCGCGGGACACTAAAGCGCATCATCTGACAAAGCTGAACGAGCTTCAACCTGCAGTCAAGCCTTCTCTCCTGCACTCGTGCATGGTCCAACTCGTGCACTCGTTGCTTGGTCATGAGAAAGTGCCAGAGCTTGCAAACGCGACAGTTTAAGCTGCTATCTCCATCATTATCGACAGGTTTATTAGGGCACGAATGGGTCGCGTATGTCTTCAATAGCTGACGCGTGGATCGATACAGCGAACTACCGCAGAGCTCAGGGCCACAGCAATTCTGTACGTGCTCGAGCCCACGCAATAATGACGCCGCTTTGGTGTCCCATTGCTTGTGCAGAGTGAAAGCCGCTGCGGTAGCTCCGGCGGCGACGTGTCCTTGATCATGTACGGAATCCTGTTCTTGCTGCTGTTGTTGTTGCTGAATCGTGTCTATAGGACGGTAGTGAGTGACTGAGCAATGCAACGGCGGACTGTGCATATGACAAGTGGGGCTAGTTAGACGCAGTCACGTAAAAACACAATAAAGGGCTAAGATTCCTGGAGCTACTGCGTGTCGACACAACGAATGCTTTCGTGGCAGCAAGCGCTCATACAAAACACAAGTCATCGTGGTTATTGCTTGGCTTTTCTTTGCGACTTTGCACGAAACAGCTGCAATTGCCGCATGCTTTCTGTGTTGGAATATTCCATCTGCGATCATACAAAACGATCCGGTCGCATTCGCCTCAACGACAGAATAATCACCCACGACGTTACGACACGTAATTATCCTCTCAACAACGATGACGCAGTGTCATTTTTGCCCCGTCAGAACGGTCATAAAACTCGTGTTTCGACACCCGACGTCACAATTCAAAACAAAATAAACCCAACAACACACACGCGACGACCATCACTCCGGTTTCCGCATCGATGGACGCCGCACTATGGGACCACCAGCGAGAGCTCGCGGCCGTCGCTCGCCACCGCAGCGTCCTCGTGAGCAGCGCCCAGCCCGTCGGCAAGTCGTTTGTAGGCTGCACACTCCTATGCGAAGCCGCTGCGTCGAGTCCGCAGCACGTGGCGCTGGCCGTCGCCGTGTCGCCTTCTGCGCGCGCGCAACTGCAAGTGCAACTTGCCCGATTGTGTGGTCAACACATAATTTGTACCGACGACGTTACAGGCTCCAGCAGCTCGACCAAGGCGAGCCAGTGGCTGGACGACGACGCGCTCGCGTGCAAGGAACTGCAGGCAGCGCGCGGCCAGATCGCGATCTTGTCGCCGTTCGTGCTCCAGGAAACGCTCCGTCGCGGCAACTTGAAGCTGATGGACGTGCAGCTGCTGGTGGTGGAAGACTGGGACTTGGTGCACGCGGAGCTGCCGTCGTTCTTCAAGCTACTGACGGGGCTCCTGGATGCGCTGCCGCCACATGACGATCGCTACCCGCGGCTCTTTGCCACGACGCGCCAATTGGCATCAAAAACGGACTGGAACGTCATGACAAATCCATTATTGAAGCACATTCGTGTGTTTCAGATGCTGCCCGTGCTGTCGTTGCCATCGTTGATGGCGCCGACGCTCGCGCCGTTGCAGTGCGAGGTCTTTTCGAGCCAAAATGAGAGCAACACAAAGCAGCAAACAAGTGTGCGGGATTTCCTGCTTGGCGCAAATAGTAAGAAGATTAATTTGGTGAATGTGTTTCGGCTTGAGCTGGAGCTTGGCAACTCGGCAGCTGTGTACGACGAACGCAAGAAACAGGATAAGGTCAATCGGTTTATTCAGGATGCAGAAGCTGTGCGCGAGCACTTAGGCCAATGGTGTTTGTGGAAATACGTCGAGCTGGAGTTGCAAGGCAACTTGCAAGCTTGTATTGTCGACGACGCAGACAATGTGAACAATCGAAAACGGAAGCAGCAGAGTAAAGAGGCAGAAGTGGCAGATGATTCCATGGATGGAGAAAGAAGTGAGGATGAACCTGTCCAGGAACTGGAAGTTGGCGAGGTAGACGACGATGAAGTAGAAGATGAGCTGGTAAGTGCTGACGAAAGTGGTATTGAAGAAAGCAAGCTAACGAAATTAGACCGCCTGATGGTCAGGTTCATTGGTACTGGTGTCGAGATAGATGAGACTACGAAGCTGAAAATTCGACCAATCCTAAATGTCCTCTTCTGGCTGTCTGTACAGTTGAAGCTATGCGGAACGTTGGAAGCCTCGCCACGGTTAGTGAAGACCGCCGAGGTAGTTCGAAACCGCTTTAGGAATTCTCCAGGAGAGAAACGAATTCGAGCTTGGGTATTTCTCGAAAGGCGATGTTATTGCCGCGTCGTTGCTGAGTACTTGACCACAGCGTTGACGGATCTAGGCATACCACCGAGCTGTTGCATGCTTGGTAGCAGCAACGCTCGTATATCTGGCGCGCTTAAATTTTCGTCGTTTCTTAAAGTGATGGAAATGTTTACAAACTTCGAGACGAAGATCATGGTGACAACGTCTGTCTTAGAGAGCTCGCAAAAGATGCGCATGGCTCCGCCACCGTGTGATCTGGTGGTGGTAATGAATGAATTGCTTGAAGCCAACAAGCTATATGAATTTGGCAAGCGTGCAGATAGCGTACAAGGTTCCATCAAGTATATTACCGATGATACAGCACTGGCTCGAAATAAATTTGATGTTCTTGTTTGCAAAATGCAGGAGCACATCCGCCTCGTGCAAGAAAATGAACGGGCGTACCCGTCGGCGTCTCAATCAGCATTTACGGAAATGTGCAACGGTCCACAAACACCGCGTGCTCCACTGGAAGCTGCAGCCCTAACTTATTCGGGGTCTACTTCGGCTATGGTAGAAGCTGAAAGTCGAGTGTCGAAACGAGCTGAGCCTGTGGGGAGTGCTTACGAAATTATTAATCGCGACACCGGTGCTATTTTGAACGTGGCGAATAGTGTGGCGTGCTTAAGCAAATTCTGTGATACGCTACCAGGTTTGGATACGTACGATCGTCGCCCGCAGTACATAGTGAAGCGAATCTCTATTGTGAAGCACATGTCAGCATCCGTAAAGCGATCGAAAAAGAGACTTCTTAAGTATAATGCAAAACTGACGGACAAAATCGATGTGTTGAAAGCTGAAGCTGAGCAGCGGGCCATTGCAGCAGCTGAAGACAGCAGCGACGACAGCTCGGAGGGCGACGATGAACCATCAGCATCAGGTAATCGCTCCACTGGCGTCGAAGACACGCGATTCCGCTTTTCTGCAACACTGAAACTTCCAGGCGCATTAGGTATCAAGAAACAGCTGTTTTCGCAGCAAGTTGTAACGCAAGACGAGGCAAAGGGTATTGTTGCTTTCAAGGCGTGCCAAGAATTGGTGAAAAAGGGATTACTGGATCGGCACTTCCGTTCAAAGCTTATAGACGACCAAGTGGCTACGGTGCACGTCGATCAAATGGGCAACGACATTGCTGGTAGCAAAAATGGTACCGCTGCTTCTGATGACACGATCGTGTTAGGTGAAGACGATGAAGTTTCCGAGCGTCGGTCGCAACTGAATGATTTATCAACGCAGTCATCGTATGACTTACCGCCGGTAAGCGTGGTGGAGTTGAGTTTGCGACCGATTCGAAGCCTAGCACGAGAATCTGCCTGTATTACCGAAGAGGGCGAAGAGTGGTCAACGACGATGTGCTTCTACGGCCTTGGTGGTGCACGATACGCTATCTTGTCGACAAACGAGTTATATACTGGCAACACTAACACAGGGTGGCGCTACGACTTTGCGACAAGCGGGGTGATGTTACCAGAGATCCAGCCAATTACGCTGGCGAAGAAGCCTTTGATGCTCACTGTAACAAGGCAAGAGTTGCACGACGCGCTTCACTTTCATTTAGTGGTGATGCGTCTTGCGTGCATGGGTGTACAAGACGCGGTGCGTGATGTCGATATTGCAGGCGATGAGGTGTGGAATGAGTTCTCCGAACAAAATGACAAGGGCTACTTGGTTGTTCCGAGCGTGTTGGATGATTCGACGCAACCGCCGACGCTGTCGCTGGACTGGGAGTATGTGCGCGAAATTATCAAAAATCCACTACTCGAGCCTATGTGGCCATTACCGGCGACAAATTCTTCAGAGGATGTAGCAGATACAACCGGCGAATGGATTTGCGTTCCGACACATCGACTCAATGCTAGCTATGTGGTACGAGCGCGTACTGATCGTACAGTGGATGACATTCGTAAGGAGTACCTGGCAGACAAGGAAGCGTGGACGACACACTTGAAAAAAGGAAAATCGACTCCCGGCAATCCCATTCTAGGTCGTTGGTACACTCTTCAACAGCTTGAGGATGCTGATGCAGATCAGCTGTTGATTCACGGTGTCCAGGTTCCTCCGATCGTCCCTATTATTCGAAGAGTCATGCAGCGAAATTATAGCGAAGGAAGCATAGCACAGCCCAAAACCAAGTTCAACGAGCGCTTACTAATCCCGCAGTACACGTCACGTCTGCGTCTGACAAAGAGCCGCTTCTTCGATGCAATGGGATTAGTGCCACTTCTTTACGAGTTTGAGCGCAAGTGCCAGATCTCACATTTGATGGGGAAAATTGGTTTGGAGCTCGACATGTCACTGCTGGATGACGCCACTACGAAACCTGCGTACGAACGGCTAGAGATTCTCGGCGATACGTTTCTGAAGCTTGAGACCTCGTGGTACATGTACGAGCAGCGGAAAGATATCTTACAGGAGGGGCAACTGACGCACTTCGCCGCGACATCATCCGTATGACGGCTGATCAGTTTGCACTAGCAGCTC
>JH598491.1:126307-137386 GCA_000173235.2 Hyaloperonospora arabidopsidis Emoy2 | reverse complement strand
AAAATGTTGCGGATGTGTCGAAGCTCTGTGGCAGATAGTGTTCTTGGACTCGGGTCGAGACCTTCAGGTGGTTCGAGATGTCTTTATGGGTCCGCTGCTCGAGACCGTGGGGCAGGATGCATACGCCTACGTTTGTCATGAGAGTGGGCTGGCTATGGACAACGGTTGTGATGCGTTGATGGAGGACTTGGTCTTTTCGAGTGATGAAGATGACGAGTAGAGGGGCATGCTACAATGATGAGGTTAGCAATAGCAAGTTCGGGTGTGCAGGTTGTTGGGCTACTAATAGAATCGCTAGCAGGTCCGCTGAATATCTGCTCTATTCGATCATCGTTGACGAGGCTGGCAAAATGTGGATGTTCACGCAGTGCTTTAAGTTGTATTGTGTGCTGCAGGTACCGAGCAAGACAAGCAGCGTACACTTTGTATTGCAGTTGATGGTGTTGAGGTCAAGCTCAGCTTGACCTCAATGATATACCACCACTTGTCACAGTTCAGAACTCGCTCTTTAGTCACGAAGGAGAAGCTCGGAAAAAGCTGCGACGTGGTAGGACTATTTTGTCGTGACGGACGAATGGTGGACGACGTCAAGGTGCAAGAGCTCGGGCGACACGCGCTGGACGCCGCAGCAATCGGTTGTTTGCAGAGTGCCGTGAGCCGCAGCGCGTTTGTCGCTATTGACACGGAGATGGGCGGGATCTCGTGCCACGAGTGCGTGTAACCTGTTCATCACTCACGACGTGAGGGAGCTCAGTGCTAAGCCTCTTTGTTTCTCCCTCTTTGTGTGTTGCAGCATGCCCCGTCCCAGTGTCATGGACTCGATTGACGAGCGCTACGCACAGTACCGAGCAAGTGCCAAGCAGTTCCCGCTCGTGCAGTTTGGGCTCGCACTTTTCAGCTGGCACGCCGAGTCGCGGAGCTTTCACGTCGAGACGTACCAGTTCCCGCTGTTCCCGCACTTCCAGGATAACAAGGGGGTTCACTCGGAAGCTGCGACGAACCGGACAGCAAGGGGAGCTTTGGCCTGTCCAGACAGGAGGTTCCTGGTGCAAGCCAAGTGTCTGCAGTACATTCGAGCGCACGGCTTCGACCTCAATGTCTGGATTGATGAAGGGATTGGTCACTTGTCGCACAGCGAGCAACAACAGGAACCGTGCAAGTCGGCGCTGGCCAAGTCAGCGAGACCTGAGATCTTGAGACGGTTTGACCCGGGAAAACCAGCGCTGATCACGGACGAGACGCAAGTGTTCCTGGACCAGTTGGCCAGCAAGTTAAAGCAGATACTTGCACGTTTTGACGACAAGGAGGGAAATGATCGAGAGACTGAGGCAAGTGGGGACGGCGTGCAAGACGATGGGACTCGACGCCGTGGACGTTGTGGCAGCAAAAAGAAGTTGGAGGAGAAGAATGGACGAAGCGAACAGAGAGACGGTGACGCAAGCTATTGCGACGGTCGGACCCCGCTTGGCGACACGACAAGTGCGAATCGGAACGAGAAGAACAAGTCTGACGTACTGCCGCATGCTGTTAAAGTAGACGCCAAGTTTGGAGCGAAGGAGGACAATACTGAGGAGGAAGATGAAGAAGTGGAGGAAGCTGGACAGCACAAGGTCGTCGAGGGTCTGCAGCAAAGTGAAGAGGAAGAGAGCTCTGGTCCGGATGATGACATGGTTGTCACGATGAAGCAGTTTTTGCTGTCACCAGTGCCCATTGATCCAACCTCCAGCCCATGTGGTGTCTACGTGACTGAACCACTAGCACCCTTTCATCGCCACGCCCTCGTGCAGTATCTCCGTAAGATTCTTCCTCATGCTCTGGCACTGGATTGCAAGGTGGACAATATGGACGACAAGGAAGTCGCACGCATTCCGTGGAAACGTCGTGTTCGCATCGTCCGAGCACGGTCCAAACGGCAGCAACAAGCGCTGGTGCTGGCTGACGAACAGCTTGCAGACGACGAGATGCGAGAGCGGAACCTCAGTCTGATTGGGTTCACGGCTGTGCTGGACGTGATTGCAGCCGCGCACAAACCAATCGTTGGGCACAACCTGCTCCTTGACCTCATGCATTGCTACGAAAAGTTCCATGGACCGCTGCCCGAGCAGTGTTCCGAGTTTCAACGGGAGCTCCACGCGTGGCTTGGTGAGGGTGGAGGCATTTTCGACACCAAGACGCTTGTCAACAAAGCTATGCAGCAAAGTGACTCCTTTGCTGCTCATTTGACACACACTTCGCTCGAGCATTGCTTCGAGGTGTTGTCGAAGCACCCATTCTATGGTCCAGGAGTCCAAAGCGTGCAGCCAAGTCGAAAGACTGTTGCTGATGCAGCACGTGAGAATGGAGATCAAGTGCCGGATTCCGCTCAAGTACCGCTTCAGGCGCACCAGGCAGGATATGATGCATTCATGACGGGGTTTGTTTTCTTACGGGTGTGTTCCGGCCTAGGCGTATCGAATGAGTGCATGGCGTCTCTGGGAAAGTCATCACGAGGATCAAGTCCAAGTTGCATTGAAGGACCACTCGAGAGGTTGCGAAACAAGTTGTTCGTGAGCCACTTTCTGCCCACATATGTGCTCCATCTACCGGGTCCATTTCCGCAACCCACCCCAACGCCATCGCGCTCTCGATTCGTTCGAATGAAGCTAACCCGAACACGGGCACCATCAGGAGATACGACGGCTTTGTCGAGTGGTGGTGGCAACAAGTTCTGTCCAGCTTTGAAGACGTTCCACATCAAACATTGTGTAGGCTGGGCACTCAATCTGCAATCAGCAACGAGGCTTTTGAACGTGTATTGGGAAGGACAGCAGTGCGTTTACGTCGAGTTACCGTCACCTGAGGCTGTGGAGCAGCTCTTGGCAGTACGCAGCCAAACCGAAGAGTGCTGGGGGTCGACGGTCGACCCCATGCCATCAATCGGGTGCGTCGATTTGGATCGATGCCCTGCAACGGATTACCGCGCAGAGATGGAGACAATGGCGACGATGTCGGTGCAGCCCACCGATGTTGAGGAGAAGACTCGCAGAAAGAGAAAAAGCTGCGCAATGGATTGACGAGACGATCTGCCGATGGTGTGGCGTTGACGTCACGTCAATGTGGGAAAAACAATAACAACGGATTGCAGAGATCCGAAGACCAGACTGTGCGGTTGATGCTGTCCAAGTATGATGATCATCATCATTGCACGACTTATGTGAGACTCTTGTGGATTTGATATCTACAATCCTGATGGAGCTACATTCAAGTTCAAAGCAGATTTGCACGCAAAAAGCTCGGTTTGGAGGAAAAAGTCGTGGTTATTTTCTCATGTCTCGGTGACTTTGGGCTCTACTGCTCATCTGATTGGTAAGGGATCTACACGCGCTACGTCAAAAGGGAGTTTATGAAGCTAGAGCGCTCTGCTCGCGCCCCTAATACTGAATACATCTACTACCTACCATACAACAACCGTCTATAGCACAGAGCTCGCCGCACCGTTGATCTGGCACGACACCTCCAGGAACACTTGATCTGAAGCAGCGCTTCTCGGGAAAGCAGCCGATCGCTGGTCCTCCGAGAACGCGCTCAGCGGATAGAGGAACGTGACCGACTGGTCACTCTTCTCCAGCAACTTGTCGTTCGACGAAGCAACTGTCGCAGCCGTAGCCGTCGTAGGGAACAAAGCACCCGTTGATATGCTCTTGCGGATCATGCTCATGTCAGCAACCGAACGCCGAGTCACCTCGTTCTTGCCGTTCAGCACCGTGAGAAGCACTTGGTTGTTTTCGTTCCAGAGCTTCGTCAGCTTCTCATATAGACGCGAGGTCATGGACACAGGCTTCAGCGTCGTCTTGGACTCTGATCCACGCTGGTCGTCGCCCTCGGCGTCACTCTGGCCAAACTCTTCACTGTCAGTACCAAACCAGTTGGTGTCAGCGAGCGCCGGTGCAAACGGCTCGTCCACTGGGTAGACGAACTCCTCAATCAAGTCCGTGTCAAAGCTCATATCCGCATCAGTCGACTCCTTGGGGGAATCACACGATCCCGAGTCCGTCACGTCCGACGCCGCCGATGGCGAGTTCGCGGGCTTCCGAGAAGCCGGCGAGCGCGACCTCTTGTCCCCCGACACGGCAACGACCGCAGCCGCAGCCGCACTCGCAGCCGACGCTGTCCACGACGACACATCTTGAAAGTCCTCCCACGACGTCTTCTCCAGACACGCGACAATGCGTGACGCAATGCTCATCTGCGATAACTCCTTCACCGGCACCGCACTAAACATGGACGAGAAGTTGCTGCCACTTGTGACATTAGCCATTGGCTCGCTCTGTCCACAGAACGTAACGGAGAACATCATGGCCATCATCATAGCCAGATTCTTCTTAGCCGCATGCATCTCCCAATTGTGCGACTGCGTCAATGCCTGCGCCTTTTGCCGCATCTCCTCATCAGCCAGAGCAGCTGCGACACTACAAGTCGCAGGATCCTCTCGAATAGCTCCAAGTCCGTACGCGACAAGCGGCGACTCGTCCAGGTCACACAGCAGATCTTCCCCCACCATGCCTTCGTCCATATCATCAAGACAAGCTGCCCAGTCCACAGCCGGCGAGGCATCAGGCACCACCACCACCGGCTTCTCCAGCACGAGCGGCTCCAGTTTAATCGGCACTTGGTCCCCATTTCCTTCCAGAAGATCATGGTGATGGTGCAGCTGGCACTGCTGTTCTTGCCGTCCCACGAGCTGCTGCTTGAGGTGTTCACTCTCCATGGCCATGGCCGCCATTTGCTCCTGCAACGCCTTCAGTTGCTGCTCTTTAGCTTGCAATTGGTCCTCCAATTGACCCACATAGGCTTTTTTCCGCTCGCGATGGAGCTGCGCCGACATGCGATTGCGGATCAAGCGGCGCTTCTTCTTGGCTTCCTTCGACTCGGGGTCCAAGTGCTCGAGCTGCGCTTCCATAGCCCGCAGTCGCTCTTCGCCACTGGCGTCTAAGAGCGGCACTTCGGTCTTGAGCCGCTTGCTCAGGAACGACGTCTCGGGGGCGTCCAGCGGCTTGCGCTTGTCCCGGCGCATGTTCACACGGGCGAGACGCTGGGCTTGAGTGGCGGGACTGTCCAAGTTTGACAAGTGGGAGGAAGAGGGGGATGCAGGCGGCTCGAGTTTGATCATGATGGACGTGGGGTCGAATGTAGCCATTTTGGAGTTCTGGTGGGGTGGCGGCGGGTGAGAAGTAGCTGAAGTAGCTGAAGTAGCGGGAGGAGGAGGACGGGAGGGGGTCATGGGACTGGAGGGGGATGTTTGCCAAATGGTGCGGATATAATCAGTCATGGGGTAGGGGAGAGGGCTTGGAGACACTGGGTGGATCGCGTTTGAGGGGGTTTTCTCGGGTGTGTGCGGTTTTGTTTTGGTCGTCGTTTTGTTATTTTGGGCGACGGCGAAAGCGGGTGTGAGCGGCTACAAAAGTGATAAGAAACGAGAGGGTTAGCATTTGGTAGATGATGGCGTGGAGTTAAGGGGTATATAGATAGATAGCATGGAGACGTTGGCAGTTGGAGAGCTACATACCTTGGTTGGTCGATCGGACTGTTGTGGTGGTGGTGGTTTTTGTTGGGCGAGTGTCGGAGATCACTTGACTCGGAGGTCGATTATTTTGGATTGACGCCCAAAGTTGTTGGTTTTCGCGTTTGGGATTTACGTGAGCTCCTCCTCTCTCCTCCTCCCGCTGCGTCCTGCTGCTACTATTGGGTTCACACGGGTATTGTATTTGATAGCGTACTATCCAAGGATGTGGGATCGAGCAGCACGGATAAAACCTTGTGATCACCCTGGCTTTGCAGCACGAGTGATCGTAGAGGAGCTGGTCAATCGGGTCACCTACCCCCTTTCCAGAAGCGAGGTTTTTCCATGATCAAAGATACCTGCGGACCTTCGTCGATATTAGCCGTATCAATAATACAGCAAAAGATCGCACTGTCATAAGGCAGCGAGAAGCGTCCACCTGCCTACAAATACGTTGGCTCTGTATATCTCATGCCCGCGCATCTGGCGTCGTCTCGCGCAGAAGAGATCCCGTGGGTTTTATTTGTATTTTAAATAAATTCGATTGAATAAGAAAACCCCAATGTGTCCAGTACACTGTCCCGTCTGTTGCGCCACCACGGACTTTGCGCGCGCACCCTGAGTGATGGTCGTCGTCGCGTTGTTCCGCTTTGGATACGGTCGTGCGATTGTGCGACAAGTGGTCCACGATGCAGCAACGGCTCTGCCCGACAGCTCCCGTTTCTATCCGATAAATCATCAAACCACAACAAAACATCCGCTCCTTTAGAAATAACTAGCCATGCTCGTGTCCACACCCCATACACCCCACTCCAGATATAGACGCATCCCCAGCTGGCATCCTGTATCCAACCGATTGTGCCAGCCAATGAAACGGTCGGGACAATGGCGAACGCCTGAGCAAAGCCACTTAGAACAGCAAGCAAACAGCAAGGCACGATCGAGAGGAAGATCAGAGGAAGCCTCTAGCCACCAAACGTCGCAGCTCAGATGGGCAGGAAAAACGTGACACGCGCCACTCCGCCTGGCTGCTGGCTGTCTAATCTTCGCAGAAGAACACGACATCCAGCCAGACGCCCTTATTTTTCTCTGCTGCTCCTTCATTCCCCGCCCTTCTTCTTCTTCTTGCTCGAACACGACCATAACTTGCTTTCTACTGTGTCGATCGATATGGAGCTACAGACCCGACCATTTCAGTCGTGAACGTGCATTGATCGCTCAGTAGTTTCCGTTAAGCTCTAGTGTCTAGACTTGCAGGCTGCAACTCCTATGATGCAACTGTGATGGGCTTTGTCGTTGTTTCAACGTTTGCAAAACGAGACAGTCACGTGCTGTGTAGAGTGCTTGAAAGTAGTATCAAATTAAAAAAAAATTTGCTCGCTTTTGGCTGCCAGCAACCGAGCATTGCGTCCACTGGCGACCGTGTTGAGAGTCACGAGCTGCACTCGTGTCTGCGCTATTTGATTGCTCTGTGTAGCTTCCTTGTACGAGGTGCGCATTGATTTGGACGTCAAATTCAAGTCTATAATGTGCGAAAAAGTCAGTGTATGATGATCCTGCTGCTTGATGAAAGGTGTGCAGTAGAAGGCGTTTCACGCGTCTGATTCAGTTGCGAAAGGCCTGACGTTGGATCAGCAGTCAACGACAACTGGCGCTTGGATTTCATTCGCGCCGCTGTTGGCTGCTGTTCTTGCTCCGTGAGTCATTACGAGAGACGCAAGTAAAACACGTGTATGCGACAGCTTGTTTGGCCGAGTTAGTGATGACATGTGTCAGTAGAAGACAAATGGACAAGTACTGGTATGCCAGCAATATTAAGACTATCATCTATCGAGAAAGTATCTTTGCCGTAGGATAAAGTATCTTTCGATGTAGGAGTGGACTTGAACTTGAGTCCATGAAGACATCATTAACGCGAAAGGATGATGTAAGATATGTTTGTCATCAAGTAGTCTCGGTACCTTTAGTGTAGATCAATTGCAATCGGATCGGCACCGTTGTTTGTGAATGGTTTGACAGTCAACTCGTGTCCTTATCACAACAAGACAATTAGAATGTACTGTACACGACGACGTTCCTGCCTGGAGACGAGATACATCGCGTTATCATCCCGCATTTCTTCTGTCGATCTGATATCACCGGAGTGTGCGACTCATAGTTGCCAAACACTACCACTAGCAGACAAGCGTCAACTATGGCTCACTCTAGGCATCCTTGGGTTCCGATGAATGCTAAGGACAACGGATGGACGTTCTGGTTGTTCTTTCCTGTGTTCGATGTGGTAACCGTCCACGCAAATGTAGCCTAGATCGCGAGTCTGATTTGAGAATGTCTCTTTGACGTCTTCTCATGAACAGGGTGAGTGTATGATGTTCACGAAGCGACGCATACGATGGCATTAGTCGCTCCCGCAAGCTGAGCACATGCCACAAGCAATGTGGGCCTATTACGGCGCTTCGAAGACAACGTTATAGTCCCATACGACGGCACCTTTGTCGCTTTCGTCCACCCTAGTCATTGTCCTTTTCATCGTGCTTGCCCTCGAGCTGCTCCAAATGAACACTGGAGGATATCTAGTGTGATGGTTGATCGCCCTCTTTTTTTCTGGTTGCCACAGAGTGATACGTTCATCCTTGCTTAAGCCAGCTTATCGACTATATATCAGCGAGCGGTATCAGCGAGTGCTGCCATGGCCGCTGGACAGGTGCAAAGTAGAGCGACAACAAGATGGCCTTCTCTCGCATTCATCATTGTGCTCGCTGCTGAATAGGCTTGCAATAGTTCATTACTTCTAAGGTCTGGCTTAGCAGGCGAGTGCATACGAAGACAAAAACAGCGGTGACGTGATAGTCTCGAAGATATGAGGCCCAAAAAAAGATCTCTGCTTGGAAATTGCAGCGAACCACAACAGGAAGGTCACCCTCGAGGATGTTGGTCTTCATTTGACTGCAAAGGTACGCTGGCGAACATGAAACAAGTGCTCCATATGTCAAGCATAGCAGCATCAATGGACTTGTCATATAAGTATATAGAGCTGACCGACTCCACCGACGCAGGTACGTACTCTACATACGGCTCCTTGACTGCGTGGCTGCAGCACCTTCGATTCCTAGTACACCACCCAAACCGCCATAAGGACTTTCAAATGAGGGTGTAGACTAGTGTGTCAGCCTCCCGCTGGTAAACGTCCGCTTACGATTACACTCAGTCTATTATGTGCTTTCGTCGAAACCTCAATGTAGCTCTCGTAGATATTGAGAAATGGGCTTGTATAAAGCCGAACCCGTTAGTTTACGTGGATGTGAATGCGTCAGGCAAGCTAAGGCAGTCAGTGGTGTTGAGAAGCTGCTCGACAGTAAGCTAGAGAAGATTGCTCGCAAGTCGGCTCCCACGCATATCACAACCGTAAGAAAAGCTCTGCTGGTCAATATTGTCTTGTATCGCCTTTTAGTGAAGGGAAGCCACAGGACCGGTAAGCAACCTTTATCTTGCTTACCGGTAGACACTTTTCTATGAGCTGGTCGTCCGACAAAAACTTCCCGAAGGAGTCCGATTCAATGTGGGCCTGCTCCGGCGATCAGACCGAGCGACAAGCTATATGAGCAGTTGAAACGACCTGAAGACATCCTCACGAGATGACAAAGTCGCAAGCTGACGCAGTCGAATTTGGCAGTAAAGCTATGGATCTCATGGTCGTGCCTACGTCAACTAGTTTTTTTCGACGAATGTAAAACATTACGGTGCAATTTAGCAAGGATTAAGTACAAAGTCGAAAGAGCTGATCAAAAGCATAAGTGACAGGTAAACTACCTCTTTAAATAACGCCAAGAGGGCAACATCTCGAGCACAAGACGACCAGGAGGACCACCGACATGTACAAGACGTATATCTCGAGAACTGACTTGTTCAACAGTTTCCATCGTAATGAGCTCTTACTTGTCGTTTTTGCTATCAGAGCTTACTAAGAAGCGAGTTGCCCTTAATTTTCTGGATACATGATGGACACACTAACTACTCATGGATGAGAGCAGTGGACGTAACAACGGTAGCAATGAGACATACGTGCAATGCCCCGCGGTAACTTTGGTGGCAGTCGCCATATGATCGTCTAAACTAATGGTGACTGAAGCTACCAAAGTCAGATTATGTGATCAGTAAAGACCTCTACATGCTGCATTAAGCCTCATTTTACACGCACGCTATGACATGTTCTTCTTATATGTACAATTAGTGGAGATGGCTTTGGACGGGGAGTTTTACTTGGTTGTGGACGTCGCAGATGGATAATTGTTGATGCATTGTCAGGATCCCCGACCTGGCGAAACCTCGAGTGCTTCAAGGCGTTAACTGCCTGTCGACTTGCTTGCACGTATAGTATCGACCCATCAAACATTTCTTGTGGGCTCAACAACGAAGGTGCTCGCTTTGGGATGCACCCGTAATGGTCTGACGCATTATTCGTGACGAATACATCGTGACGAGTCGATCATGAGTACTGAGATCGCCATTTAACTGCAACTAACAAATAAGGCGAATGCATTCCCCGAAAAGAGCGTGTACGAGCGCAAGCAAAGTACCGGTGGTGGAGCTAGTGATGTAAAAAATAGGCTGATAACCGCGATCATATACAAAGCACGCTGAATCTGTACGACTTGCATTCTTCCAGAGACTACTTGCTTTCGTAATGACTTTTGTCCCGGTGACTCACTAACTGTACGCCAAATCTCCGAGCACGGGAACTTGGTCTCTTACAAGCTTCGAGAGGAGCTGAGGATGAGGGATATCGGGGTCTACATGCAATTGTATTGAGTGTAGTCGGATGACTATCATCATTATTTGCCCAAAGGATATTGTACATGTACCCAGACACGGCAAACTCTAGTCATCCTAGCTATGACGGTATAACTACTACTAGAAAACTTTCAACTCTATCAACGGGTGATGAAGATTTGTGGACCCGCAACTGTACGAGCCGAGGCACCTACCTGCCTGAGTCGATTTGTCACTCGGCCGACCGCAGGAGATGAACGTCCTATTGACCAGCACCCTCGCAGGTCGCACGGCGGTTTGGCGTTCGTTCTTAATTAACAGTCGATTGCCGGGGACAATATTGTTGAACCTGTTACGTGCTGCAATGCTGTTCTAGGTCAATTTCATGAAGACGTTGCAAAAAAAAACCATATCGATACGTTGTAATTATCAAAAGCAAGAGTGTCTTCTAGAGAGCAGGTAGACGGTAGCCATCGTATCTAGTTGCTATAAGCTGAAACGACCGTCAAGTAGGACAGCTCACTTCACGAGAGAAGTCTGTGCGACTTCTGTACGCATATTCCCATATGCAATGCTGATGTAACGGCAAGACCATTATGTGAAACGCGCTTGCTAGCTTCTTCGTAACGTACTGTCAAAACTTCACACGGATACAAAATGTACCTAAAAGCAAGCGTTCGCGACGAGTTGAGCGCATGAAGAAGATACTTCTTGCTACATTGCATAGCTTTAAATCCATCAACGTCTTGACATCGGCCCTTTGCACCTGA
>JH598491.1:54296-91327 GCA_000173235.2 Hyaloperonospora arabidopsidis Emoy2 | reverse complement strand
AAAAAAGTCTTCACGGGAAGAGGAGATAATAGGGGTAGCGGGCTTTTAGAAAGGCAGGAACAGGGAGGATCGACAAGAACATTCCACTGCCGAAGCACGTTGCGCGAGCAACGGGCCAGTGCAATTTTTACGCGTTTGAGTGCCCGTTTAAATTCCAGCTAAGCGTACGCCGTCGTTGCATCACGACTTGCTGGACATTGCACAAAAAACACATACTGTTTGCGAAATGACACAAAGCTTTGCTTCCTACTATTGATACTGCTGCAGCAAACTGTGTGATTATTATGTTGTGCCTAGTCAATCTTGCTCAGCATTCAATCGATCCCGTGGAGGATTCATTTTCTGGATCTTTACCATTGGATCGCGGCGTAGCGTACTGCAAAACAAATAACAAGAAAAAAGGTGAATCAATCTGAATACAACATAGCAAAATGTTCACCGTCAAGAAACCACCATTGTACACTCGTACCTGAGGTCGTTAGGAGTTACGAAGATAAACTGTTTCCTGCCGTCCTTCTTGGCAGCTTTCACGAGCAATTGGATAGTCATGTCACGGTTCACCGAGTCCATAAACACGTCGAACTCGTCCATCACTCGAAATGGACATTCAATACTCTCACCAAGCGCCAGCAGCAGCGACACTTGAGTATAACTCCGCTCACCACCAGAGAGCTCCTTCATGTCCGTCACTTGCGATGCTCGCGACGCTCCTTTTTCATTATGCAAAACAGCAATTTCGAGCCGCTGATCGTCGTGCCTGAACTTCAGTTTGCCGGCAAAGTTATTCAGGCACATGAACTTGTTAAACTCCATAGACGTCCGATGAGCGATCTCCTTCCGCAGGATCTGCCACACTCGTTTACGTTCCTCCAGCATCGACCGAATACGCTCGAGGTTGTCTCGAAACTTGTCAAAGTTGGTCTTCTTGCTTCTAAACTTAATCGTCTTGGCCTCCATGTCATCCTTTAGCTCCGACAAGTCCATGCCTTGAAACCGACTGCGTTCGTGATCAATCTGACGCTTGATATCTGTCAATCGCTTACCATAATAATCATGCGAGTGCGTGACAGACACTCGATCACAGTGCTGTTGCGCCTTGTGCTTCTGTTCCTCGCATTCTTCTTGAAGTGTTGCCAGCTCGTCTTCCCACTGCACAACCTTGTCACGTAGCGTCGATGCCTCCCGCTGGTACGTCATCTCCTGTACTTTCATTTCGCTCAGTCGTTTGTATATTGCGTCAGCTTCTTCCTGGTACTCGTTCATTTCAACAGCAATTTCTTTCTCCGCCGCGTCCAATTCCTCAAGGTCATGGAGCTGGCCTTCCAAGTCTGGATTCGACCTCGAAAGAATCTCATTCAGCTCTTGCTCACGACAACAGAAACCTTCTAACTCCTCCTCGACGCCTCTCACTTCATCTTCCAGCACAGAGGTATCCAAAGTGTGCTGCTGTAGGTCATCAGACAGTTCCTCCTCAAGACTGCGCAATCCTGCACGCTTCTGATTATACCGACGCGACAAATAGTCGATGCGATCGTTCTGCTGCTTAATCTGGTGACGAAGCTCTTCACGACCACGTCGCAGCCGAGACTCATCGCGACGTAAAGCCTCTACATTCCCCTGAAGACGATGAAACTTCTGTTCTAAGTCCTTAATCTCACCCTCCACATCTTGACAAATGATAGAGCTACGAAGGTGTAGCTTGTTGGCAATGAATGCCAAATTGCCAGAACGGACAATGAACTTGTCGCCGTTTGGAAGGAACACCTCCGACACGAACCGCGCCATTCTGAAGTTACCACTTGAGCCGCTTAACACGCTTTCCTCAGCTAACTGACGGCTGTCGAATAGCAACTTGCTCTCCAAGCTGCATACGTCAATGAGAGCGTTAAAAACGTCATCGTTGTTCACCTCGAGAATGTTGCAAATTGCGTGATTCGCAAGGCTCCCTTCTGCCAGACGCAGATTGTCGTAACGACGTCCTGCACGCTGCGAAATAATGATGTTGGCTTTGTTAGGTGGACAACGAGCCTGCCGCTTTAGATCTTCCAACACAGCTTTGTCTTTACCGTTGATCACTAAGTAACTTCCCAGCTGACCCTTCAGTGCGATTTCAATTGAAACGGCAAAATGCATGAACCGTTCGGGGAGCTTCACACTAAGACCCAGCGGACCGATAGGGGGTGCAGCAAACCGGTGGCGATTCTTGCGTATAAGCTGTTGCAATTGCGGGATTCGGTTGCCGTACACCGCAAGACTATCGCGCTTTTGATCTTTCAGCAAATTAATGCGTTGCTGGATCTTGTTCACCTCCATCTCGGCCTCACGCATTTGACGAGCACAATTATCGTACCGATTTTCCACTTCATCCAGCTCGAGTGGACGGGCCTGAGCACATTCCTTGGCTTTATTGATCTCATGCTCGGACTCCTGCACTTCGCGCTGCGTCATCTCAATACGCTCACGCATTTCATCATTGCGCTGCATGCGGTTACGAAGCATCACCTCGTGGTTCTCGCGCTTTTTCTGCAAGTCGTGTTGCAAACGGGCTAGCCGCTGGTTGGCACGTTGTTTGGACTGCGTCAGCTGTTTGATTTCTGCCTTGCAGTTGTGCAACGGGCGACGGGCTTCACGGATCTTGTTTTTCACTTCCCCTTTTCGTTGACTGTTGTCGCTCATGCGTGCATTCACTTCTTCAAGCTTGTCATTTTTCTCCTTCTGTTCCTGCTCCAGCTTATCTACCGCTTTCCTTGCCTCTTCATATTCGTCAGCAGCCCGTTCTGCATCGCGCTTCTTTCTCTTCATCTTCTTCTCGACCTTCACAGCCAGTGCTTCTTTCTCACATACAAAAGACCACGCCAGTTCCTTTTTAAGCACCTCAAACTCTTCCTCAAGCATTCCAATCTGCACATCATAGTCCCAGAACAACGTTAGAGCTTCAATAACATACAGCCGCCACCTCAAGACAAACCCAAGCTTCTCACACTCTGCGCCTCTTTCCACTGCTTCGTCGCTTCGTCCATCGCGTTCTTCAACGTCGCAATCTTAGCTCGTTCTCTCTTCAACGTCGACTCGGCAATATTCCTCGTCTCTTCGTCAATCTTCGAGTACGTCGTTCTCATTTTGTACAGATCCGTTGACTGGAGGAAAAACTTGTACTTGTCTTGCGAATTGCCTTTCAAAAAAAGCTTGGCATTCTCCTGGTCCAAAATCGCGCATGGATTCTCTGTCTGAATGTTCAAATGGTCCAGCATGGCTTCCAAATCCGTCTTCAGTTTCGACACCAGCACTCCCTTCTCGTCTCGTAGTCGGTATTCCGCCGATCCATCTCGACGAATGAGTCGCTCAACCAGAATTTTGCGCCCAAATAACTCAGGACGGAACGCGTCGCTGCCCACGGCATCGTTGCGTAAAGTAATGCGCACCAGAGCATTCCCTTCGTGTCCATGACGGATCAAGTTCTTGATGCTCTTGCCTCGATGCGTACTCCGAGCACTGGCCCCGAGACAGATTTGAAGTGCGGCAATAATTGCGCTTTTTCCGCTACCGTTTTCACCCGTGATGAAATTCGTATGGGGACATAAAACCACGCGGAGTTTGCGGTGACACATGAAATTCTCGCAGTAAATTTCTTCGACAATACCCATTTCGGACTCAATATGGGCGTCCAATTGGGACAGCGCTGTGGCGGTTTCGACGGGCTCCCGACGCCGTTTACTGCCGACGGACCCATTATTGTTCTTGCGTGGTTGGTCATTGTGAATATTGTGGGTTTTATTGGTGTCAATCGAACTATTGGTGTCAGTCGAAATATTGTTGTTCAGGTTCAGGAGGCCCTTGTTTACGTACTCGACTGTGTCCGACTTCAAAGTGTCCATTTCGTCTTCAGTCTCATTTGTTGTGGACGCCATGGCTTGGCTATTGTCCGAGTCGTCGTGGCGCGTCCTCTGCGTCTTTGTAGCACGCGGTCGACAACTCATTCGCAAGGAACTGACGATGAGAAGGAACTAGAATGAAAATGGCGACGCGCTGAAAAGCGGCAGAGTTGACGTGAATGCGCTTCTGCAGCAGATGCAGTAGGCGACGTCGCAAATGATGATAGGAGGAGCGAGCGCGAAACTTTGAAATTCATGAACTACAAAATTTGGGAAAGTCGCACGGATGGACTTTTACAACTGTAAACATGCGCTTTAGTGGGTCTTGATTTGTCAGTGTGTGTGAATGTGCATCTTTGTGTTTCTTTACATGCTCGTTTTTTGGGTGAATCAAGTATGAGAGTTGACGTACTCGACGCCCCCTTATTTTGTCAGAGATGGACATTCGGTAATATCACGACTAATAAAATCAATATGTAGTAGAAACTGTGACGATAAACTCGGCAGTAGTGGTTAGTGTCCTTGAAATCAACATGCATGCGAAAAGAGCGTAATGCTTTCTTGTATTCCTAAAAATGTCATGCTGCCATAGCAACAATTGAGAGCAAAGTACCTAATCAGCCTGAGCCAGCACGTTAGAGACCGAGCCAGCCCTGGTCGCTAAAGAAGAAGCCGAGTGTCGAACCTCCAGCGATGCCTAGGAATAGACAAAACACCATAATAGCACCACTCGACTCCCGATCCTCGAGGCTGACGAGACGAGGGCCAATGCCCATAGTAACAGTCGATAGGAATCCGTTAGACAGCCCAATGAGTAGATTCAGGATCATGTTGTACGTGATGGCAGTCATGTCGTCACGGCCGAATGCATACAAAGAGGTGCCGGCAATACCCATGAGCAAAAGCGGAATGAAAGCCAGACGCAAAATCGATAGACCAAAGCACCACTGGCTATTCACGAGCTTGTACGCAGCAGAACTGGTGAAAAGACGGCCGAACAAGTCGCCGTAGTTGTATGAGCCGACAATGCCGGGGGCGCAATACCAGTTTGCCGTCACGACGTGTGTGACGTCCGAGTATGGAGGCATGAGGTTTCGAGAGGCAGCGCAACCGAAACCGGGGAATACTGACAGCGAGACAAAGAAGACGAAGAATTGAGTCATCGCAGGCATCCAGATGATCGTTGAAATGCGCCACAGGTTGCTCACGGTCTTACGGATACACTGGTGCGTGAGGTTCTTCTCTTTGGTCAAGGCGGCATTCCGCTCCAGCAAGAACTTGACGCTCAGCAGCTTTGTCAACCGGCGGTAGACTATAAGCGCTGCCATGAGAACGACGATAAGGATACCAAAGAAGAGGTAGAACGCCAATTTGGTAGAGTTGTTGGCCTGGTGGACGCCACCGACAGCGAGACGCAGTAGGGTAGCAAGTGAGATGTTGAGGATCGCAGCAACCCCATTGCCGATCTGGACAGCCTGTGAGAACTTGGGAACTGGGAAGAGGGCAGCAATCGTGTAGTAAGTAGCTTCTGCGAGCGAATTGCCAAAACCAACCCAGCCAAAGCAAACGAGTACGAGGATGCCCCCTGTCTTCGGGTTCGAGAAGTCGATTGCACTGAACGCCATGATGAGAATCGTCATGAGGATGAAAATGCCGTAGCCAGCGCCTACACGAAACTCCTGCGTCAACTTCTTGTCAAGTCCCGAAATCATCTGGACACCCTGACCGATGACCATCGGCCACGACGTGCAAAGTGTTGTCAGGAAGGAAAAGTCCAGTCCCGAGTCGGCAAACTCGAGCGCGTAGAAGTCCTGGGCACTTAGACACGAGTAAAAGGCCCAAAGCACCGAGCCGTTGAGGAACATGAGGGAGTAGAAAATCGTGCGTTCGTGCTTGACCATATCGTCCCATACCTCCTCGGGCATGCCATCATGACCTTCTTCGGCCTGTTTATCAGGCACAAGCTTTTCCGACTTGTCAGGGGTCTCCATGCCAACTGATTACAAGAAACGAGGAAACCTCCTTGCTCGAATTCGTGAGGCTTACTTGGTGAATAGCTGAATACTCGACTAGTGTATATGCCTACCACGGTTTCTAACATTTTTGGAGAATAATGTGCACAGCAATACTCCGTGCGTGTCTGATACGCTGGAAGAAATCGTAGGAACGTTCTGATCGACAGGCCATATCGCTGACACCTTAGCGACTGATTGTGGCTGTTCGAGCCAAAGTTACTGACGCTTTTTGCCAGTGTTTGTGTAAACGGAGACTTTACCAGACGCTTTGGAAGAAATCACGTCAAGCATTACGTACGTAATACTTTATATGCAGAGCTGACTGTACCACGTTTGCAGTTTTTGTTTGTATCTGCTCTATAGACCGAGCCATTCACGGTCACTGACGAGGAAACCAAAAGTCGAGCCGGTGGCAATCCCTAAAAACAGGAAAAAGACCATAACAGCACCACCCGATTCGCGGTCCTCAGGTGCCAACATTCGAGGTGCCTCGCCCATTGTGACAGTCGAAAGCACACCCGTGGAAATGCCAATGAGCAGATTGAGCACAATGTTATAGACCAACGCACTCATGCTGCCAAACGGGAACGCGTAGAATGACGTGCCAGCCACTCCCATAAGAAGGAGCGGAATAAAGGTGATGCGGAGAATTGACAGCCCAAACGCCCATCCCATAGTCACCACGCGATACACTGCTGCTGTGCATACAATGCGTCCGATGAAGTCGCCGTAGTTGTAGCTGGCAATGATCCCGGGGGAGCAGTACCAAGAAGCGGTGAGGTCCTGGGCTTCGTTGTTGAACGGTGGGTACAGGTTTCGCGACGCCGCACAGCCAAATCCAGGGAACACAGCGAGCGACACAAAAAAAATGAGGTACTGCGCGACGGCTGGGATCCAGATGATCGTAAAGATACGACCGAGGTTCTGCAGGGTGCGGCCGACCGATTGGCTCGCCAAGTACTCTTCCTTGGCCGAGTTCTCGTTGCGGTCCATGAGGAACTTGACCGATGGTAAAGTCACCAAGTAGCGATACAGCAGAATCGCGCTTATCAAGATGATGACGAGCAGACTAAAGAAGATATAGAAACTCAGCTTTGTCGAGCTGCTGGTCTGGTTCACGCCTCCCACTGCAAGTCGCAAGACCGTGGCCACCGTGATGTTCAAAATGCCTGCACAGGCGTTGCCAATCTGCACACCGTTTGTGAATTTCTTGACGGGAAACAGCGCTGCGAACGTGTAAAACGTAGCCTCGGACAGCGAATTGCCAACCCCAATGCACCCGAAGCACACGAGCACGAGGATTCCGCCAGTCTTCTGACTAGAAAAGTTGATAGCACTACAGACCATGATGAGAATGGCCATACAAATGTTAATACAGTAGCCAGCGTGGACGCGGAATGATTGACTAAACTTTTTATCGAGTCCAAAGACCATTTGGAGCCCGTGCCCGATGACCATTGGCCACGCATTGCACAGAGTCGTCAAGAAGGAAAAGTCTAGTCCGGACGCTGGGAACTCGACTGTGTAAAAGTCTTGAGCACTGAGACACGAGTAATAAGCCCAAAGCACGGATCCATTGAGGAACATGAGCGACAAGTAGATGAAAGTCTCGTGCTTGATCATGTCGTCCCAGATCTGAGACGGCAGGCCATCACGCACCGGGTCTTCTTGCACTAGTTTCTCAGACTTGCGGGGAGAGTCCATTACGTACTGTAACAAGGCGTGGCGAGATTCCGAAATGATGGCAAATAGTTGGTCATGGAAGCGGTGGACTTGATCACGCGGAGTGGTACTGGCCAACACTGGGTTGGCTGCGGAAAAGTGACGACTGACTGACTGATTGGTTTGCTCTCGATGAAGGAACCCTGTATCACACGGTGCACCTTTCTCGTCAGAGTCTATATATTGTACCGTCTTTTAGTGCCAAAGCCGGTCTACCAGTCATTCTTCAATGTGGAGTTCGAGATTGATACCGACTTCGTTTGTGTCGATCAACAAAAACTGATACTGTCGCGATGACGGTGGTATTTTACCGCTAGAGAGCCAAGGCCTTCGTATTTTACGAGCTCATGCGCCAAAAGGCCCGTCTCTCGTTTACGCGCAGTCCGTTACAAGAGAGCCGACTTTTGTCCGTCTAGATCGCCTTGCTCCGTCCGACTTGCTGGAGAGAAGCAGGCGTGGGATATAATCTTCAACAGTTGCAGGATGTCTGAATCATCCTAAGCCTGGGTCGTACAGACCGGTTCCTTTTGCGTATGCAGTAGTTCACGGGGCCCACCATCTAAAGTGATGGCTGACGGGGTTGACTGGCTATTTGCTCTGGCATAACCAGCAGATGTGCTCCCTGTATTTTCCCGTCTGTCCACTTCGTCAGATTGGTCTAGAAGTAGTTATGTCTTGAGTACATTAATTAGCTCCGGTGCTTATATGCAAGAACGGAAGTGAGCAAGTCGATCACGCGATCCATCAACTATAAGGTTCCGCCACGTGACATACAAACTTCTGACGGCAGGTCTCATTCCTACTATAGTGCAGAGCATGATCTTGTAAAACTTTGTGTCGGTCAAGTGTGATTTACAATCCATTGGCTGTCGACCTCAGAGCACGTGGGCCAGAAGGATTCCTCTTCTTTTGTCATTGCATAAGAATCCGGAGGGGTCGTCCTTGCGAGTAAACCGGCACCTCGCCTTTCACCGTTTACTTGACCGTGTCACTGATGCAAATAGGCCACGTACGCACGTGTGACGTGGTGGTTGCCAACCAAAGTTGCACTAGTAAAAAGTGACCATCAGCTCAGATAAAAGAACAGGCTTCCGAGATCGGCCACGACACGACACGTCTCAAGGGTTTGAAATACAGTGGGGCGTTAGTTTTTGTGCACACTCACTTCAACGGCTCCGTACTGCCGACGCTAGTGCTTGATATGTGGGACGACGCAGCTTCTAGACTTTGAGGTTATCTTCGCATACTTGATAACGCTCGTTTGATTGAAGGTTATCGGCTAGGCTTTCAGACAACTCGGCAGCGCGAGTTTATATAGACCACAACACTTTCTTCTGGATGGTACTAGCTTCATCGCAAAGATCATGAACGTCTACTCTAGACCCGTTGGCTCCACGTCTTGTAATTCGAAGCTTTGTTCCGAGCTAGTGAAGCGAGAGACAACGGTGGGCATCCTGAATTCTAGACACATTCAACTCACCCCTCTTATTCTCTCTTGCCCACGTGAGATGTGTCGTTCAGAATGGTTTATAGGCTTGCATAGACACTTACTTCATACTGGTATGCAGTAAGGCTTTGCGCAACAGCACGGCGAATGTTATTTAGCGTATGAAAATTTCAGATTGAATTGCAATTTTCTATGCAAACTAGAATGGAAATGTCCGGACGGTAACAATGCAGCTACACTCGGTTGCCTTTTAGCTAATATCGGTGTAGTTTATCATTGTGGAAAGACTAAATAACGCGTGACAAGGCAGCTTCGTCGATCCTGCTTTCACCATTTTGCGTCATATAGCTGCAGGGAAGGTGTGATGCACCACAAACAACCATATAAGTCGATGTGACGGTTCATCTGTATAATGAGTCCCTCCTTTTGCGTCGGATAAAACGCCTGTACAAGATCGTCCTTCAGGACTGCCACATCATTGCGTCGCATTTACAAACGTCATCGACGCGACTGTAACTACCCAGCATTCGTCTTGTAGTCATTCTCGCAAAATTCGCATTTGCACTTCAAGGCAATCAATCAGCAGACATGATATCCCGCCGTTATGTTTACGGCAGACCTCATAATTTGTAGATTCCAATAAAATATACAAAATAAGCTGTTTTGTGGACACTGCTGCCAGTAAATTGTGGACGAGTCCATAAAAGGTGCCTTGACTGTAGAATGACTTGAGACAGCGGGCCGATGTATATTGTGCATATTACTGGGCCCATAGCTGCTTCAGAATGGCGCGTTGCTTGGCCTAAAAATTGCCTGCCAAGGACAGGTGCATGAGGGCGATGCGGCGCTCGTCCAGTTCCCATTTAAGGATCGAAAAGTCGCTTTCGACAGATGTCGTGTTGGGAAAAACAATTGCGAGGCCACCGCAAAAAGAGCGAAGTCGCTTAAATAGGGGAACACAGTCCCATTCGTCATTGAACAGCGTGTGCGCTTCATGCTTGTCAATCGCCTCCCGGACTGCGACCTCGCCGCCGTTCGTCTTGATAAGATCTTGATGGGTCGGCCTCGAGCTCCTCAACTTGTTCAGGCATCCAGAACTTGTCGAGGTGGGCGAGGTACGTGTTAAGCACGTCCTAAATGAACTTGGAGGATGCAGCTTAACCAAATGATGAGGCATGACAGGCAGCACATCGGTCTTAAGTGGCAAGTTGTTTTCGCCACGGTCAGCCTTGACGCTCATGAGATCCGTGACCAGAGTGGCAGCGTACGTCGCGATCTCTTTGGTGACCGCCTTCTGATCTTTGGCTCCAAGGCGATCAAAGTACTCGCCAGCAACATACCCTTGGTCACGAATGTGGTGTTCGATGCTGGCGATGTTGATACGCATAGAGCCGACCGATAATAGTCAATCTCGCCGTCCTCGTCGCGCTCGTCCGGATGGACGGACTCGACGAGGAACATGGTAGTGTGAGTACCTATCAATGCAATGACGAGCTAATTCTGTTGCGCTTTCAGAAGCGACCGGCTCTGCAGCTTGGTGGAATTGATGTTGATCTCATCGACTGAAGGTGTTAACGCGTAGGTCACGAGCCACCATTCGGCCGCTGGAAGATTATCGGGGTGCTTTTACTTGATGTGCGCTATGATCTGCTGGCGATGCATCTTGTGAAGTTGACGACTCGACCGAGATGAACCCACCGCTTTGTCTTCTTTGGACACTTGATGCCCATCGTGATGGCCAAATTGTTCTAAGACCGCAGGTGGACGGACAACGAGTAAACTTTCTTTACAAAGGCGCCGTCGTTGATGCTGTCAGCTGCCGACTTGAATTGACGACGACTTCGATCTGATGCAGCGCGCACCACACACGCAGCACCTTGACTTCTGCGCAACGTGCGATGCGAGTGAAGAGACCAGAGAGTCTACAGGTCATGGTGTTCTCGCCATCCGACGAAACGTTTAGTAGTTTGCTGCGCCAGTCTGGGTAAAGCGCGTGCACGTCCAGAAACTTGTTGGGCAGGTTGAATATTTTCTCCACCATGTGGCAATCGGACATCGGGAGCCCGACAAAATGGATGTTGCAAAGCCGACCTTTGAAGCATAGCGGCACGCGAATGTCGAAGAACTACTGATCACGGTGCATGCTTGAGTCAAAGGTAGCGAGACTGCCCAAACGACATGTCGCCCATTATGTCTGAGATGTCTTGCAGAGTGGCTCCGACTAACACGCGGACGTACTGACCAACTATCACGTCATTTATACTAGTTAGTTTTGCCGCCTTATTGTGGTCACTTGCGTTTTGGATGGCGGACGCGTTCTGCCTGAACGACAAGCCAGCCGAAACGTGGTCCATCGCAAAATTGAACCGCATGACATTCTTGATGGTGACTTGGTACCAATCAGCATCGTTCTCCTTCTTGACGAACAGTTTCAGGGAGTTGGTTTTCTCCTTGGCCTTCTTGGCAGACTTCTTGGCAATCGTGTCGGCCACATCGTCGTCACTACCGTCTTCGAAGTCGGAATCGGCAAGCACATCGTCGTCGCGAAAGAACAGGTCGCCAATAATGGTTTCGACGATGGAAGCGGATGTCGTACGTCAGCGGGTCGTCTTTGAGCTCCATATGACGATGCAGCGTATTGGACGGCTTGATCTTGCTCGAAAAGTACAGCGCTTTGTCAGCGTTCGACATCTCCTTGTTGAGCGTCCACGAGTTGGCGTGCTGAGACTCTAAATGACTGCGGTACTTGTGCGGGTAGAACGGCGCGGTGAGCATCTTGATGTTGCCAGTCCCCTTGCGCTTGCGAACGTTCTGGTCGACCTCGATCTCGTCGCTACCCTCGTGCAAGCAGAACGGGCACCAGCAGGTCGTGCTGTCTTTGGCGTCCTTGGACTTGACCTCGACTCCAAACTGCAACGCATGAGCAGACTGAAAAGGTGGGCTTTCCCGTAGACGATCGGGTGGGCGTGGGTCGTGTTGCAAGTTCGCAGGTCGGCTGATGTAGCGGAGCTACCCTAACTCCTTGATTAGAGGAAGACTTCTAGACTCGTAGAGTCTCTTATTATATTAAACTAAGCGGGTATTAACTTAAAGGGTCTCAAGTCTTGCAGACATGGTGAGACTTAACTTTAAGTGTATCTACAAGCTCTTAAACTTCTAGTCCTGGTCCAGGGGACTACGACTCCAAAGATCCACGTGGCACTAATGCCCAAGAGTACTTAGCCTTAGCTCAGGCACCAGAGACGTCTTAGAAAGACACGTGTCTGAAACTGATCAAAAGGGGAACTGAATATATTTACTAATTTATAGCGATACTAACCTTACTTACGTCCTTAACCTTAAAACTATGCTACCTAATCGAATAGTCTTCATCGTAGTTCTTCTTGTGTATCACACCAGAACTACGTCGCCTCTATGAAGACCCCATTACGATAGATTTCCTCTAACCTTAACCGATAGGGTACGGTATTGTCGCTTAGCGTCTGTGATACAAAAGTATGCCTTGATCTCTTTCTGTGTGTACCACACCGATGTACCTGGTTATCATAACCATTTGTGTAACCCCGTTACAGCTGAAGCGACTGGAATTGTTGCGGGCTTTTTTGTCTTCCGCCGATTGTTTGCAACGCAGTCCGCTGGGAATTTCCTTATTTTGTGGATCACCTCAGACTTAAATTGTGGGTATCGACAGCTATTTACAGCGAATCTACAAAATTATGAGGCCTGGTTTACGGTACTCACTTTTGCTTTCAATCTCTGGCTGCCATTCCATCCAAAGTTGTGGCATAACCAGATTGAAGTCATTGCGATATAAGAGTATGTTTTGCAATGACAAACTAATCCCGTACCAAACTTGACATCGTCCACCAGCTAGAGAGAGGCCCAATCGAGAAAAGTTGCGGGGCTTTGTGGCTATTTTCACGCAGCGGGTGGTGCAATCTTGATTTAACATGCATCGGCGAGCTGCAGAGCAGCAATCCACGGGTTTGAACACGTTAGCTGCTGCTTCGTCTGTAGATCGAGCCACAAAGTGAGATCGACAGCAAGTTAGATCAGGTGTTCTTGAAGGAGCCATTGAAAGCGCCGTGCCAAGACCAGTCCGATCATCTTGACAAGACGATGGCTTTTGTCCACAGGCTCAATCAATGAAACAGCTGGAAAGCTACGAGCACTTTCGTCTTGCGCGAACTAGTGGGGGCCCAGTAGCGACCTCAGCGACGGCTTTGGTCATGCAGATAGCTAGGCACGCAGGCAGTCTACATCAACCTTGCTGCAGCGCTTCATCTTCATCACGTGCATGTCGGTGCCCCTGCTCTAGTGACGGTGATAATGACGTTGACTTCCTCGATCACAGTCTGAAGCACTATGACACGGATGACAGCTACCCTGGAAACGCTGGCTCCAATTCCGCTCAAACCTTTTCATATGTTGGCAGCGATGAGTGGGTCCAAGCAAGACTTGACTGTTTTCGGTGTGACTGGTGCTGGCTTCAGGAGTACAAATAAAAACTCGCATGCTGAACCGGTAGAGCACGTTGCCCGAACAGCAGTAACACGAACCTCTTGTAGCTATCCGAGAAGACAAGCGAGCTGATAGCAGAAACTTACTGTGAGAGTGAACACTTCGTGTATCGAGTGCAGCATGTTGCAGGATCTTGTGTCGGTCGCAGATAGCCGGGTGTGCGGACAGCCGAAGCCAAACAACCACCCGCGATGTGTCGATCACGTTTAGAACTATCGTCCAAGCCAAGACCGTATCGACCTGAGCACGAGACCGCGACATGTCATTCACGTTTTGATCTACGATCCACGCCAGAACCGCATCATCCTGAGGGACAAGAACCGAAGTCTCGCAGATCCAAGAGTGTATCGACAACTTGATATCGAACGTGCACACGGACATTCTGTGGAGCAGGAGCGATATCGTTGCAAGTGTGACAATCTGTCGGAACCATTTTCGGAGTACAAGTGGCGAGATTGAGCTTGAAGGTGACAATCGAGTCTCTGCATCAGGTGACGGCAAACACCACTACGTGGTCGCAACTTCGGTTGCCTGCAGGTCAATTGACCCGAGCTCATCCATCCGTACAGATGATTGTGGACCTCCACTGTCGTTTCCACTTACCGTGACTGGTCGGGGTTCAAGACACGAACATGGCTTGCTCAATATTCGTTCACCAACACCCGTTACTCTAGACAGACGATAGCATCTGCTACAGAAGGCATGACGAGTCTATCATGATACAGACGTCGGCCGAGAACTCGCACGCTCCGGTAATCGAGTGACCACAGTTGGACGCAGTACGTGATGATTCGTCTAGCAGCAGCACCAATTGATGAAGAATGTCCGAGCGAGAACGAGCCACAGTGACGGCTAGCACTCGTAGACACGATCAAGTCCAATTGGAGCACCTCACCCAAAAGCTCTCGTCGCGCTGTTGTCTTCATTTTCCTGTACAACGTTCAGTGAAAGAAAGACATCGGAACGGACGTTTTAGCTGCAGATGTTGGCCACGATCTTGGCCAACGTCGACAGCCCAGCTCTCTTCACCACGACTGGCTCGGAACAGCAGCATATAAGCTTCCTCTCGCTCGCCTTCACCTACGCGCTCGTGTGCTTGGTAACCTCCACGGCGCTCCCGTCATCAGCTTCTCCACAAGCACTTGCACCTCGTCCACAAGCACTTAAGCACGATCGTCTGGACTAAACCAGAAGACAGGTACACATACAGCTGCACCAAGTCCAGCAGTTCTTGGAAACATCCCGACCCACTCAAATAGAGCACGTAATCCAGCTGCCAACCGATGTCCTCGACTTGAGCCACGTGCAGTCGGATTGACATAACAACATCACAAGTTAGATCAAGTAGAGAAAGAGAGAGAGAGAGAGTGTGTTAGACCCAGGTGCTAGCTGCTACTGCTGTTTCATAGATACGGTCAACCAGCAAAATACACACGTCAGAGACAGACAACCTTGGAAAAGCTTATATTAACGTCTTTCAATACAGCGGTTTGACTGCTAAATGCATGGCTACATTGAGCCTGAGCCCATCGTCGAGCCCGACATGCTCACCAAAGTCGCGGGGGTATCGTGTTTGATAGCCTTATGGACTGACCACACACCGAGCGCCCCGACCATCGAAAGCGCTGCGAGCATAGATATTATTACCTGCTTTCCGGTTGGTTGGTCAGGAGGAACGTCGATATGGGGCCTACGAGAGCGGGTATCCCCACGAGGGAGGCTATCCTCACGAGGGAGGCTATCCCCCATAGGCTGAGAGTGTATCATGCGCCGGAGTTTCAGCTCCCCTTTCTCCAAAAAGGGACTCGAGAAGATTTTCTTGAGTATATCGAGTCCTCTTTCTTCCTGGGGGGTAAAGTTTGCCCCTCGAAGACGGCGAATCTTGGCAATCTCGAGTGTACGGCCTTCCACCGAGTTCATGTCCTCGCTGGCGAAGCTGATACAGCACTCGACCAACGTGGCTGTCACGAGCACGCCAAGAAGGACGCGATAGCGCATTGTTGGGGGTTGGCCAAGTGTCTTAAGTTTCAAGTCCGAGATGAATTTTTGAATGAACTTGTGCAGCGCGTGGCTTACGTGAGGAGGGGGTCACTTGTCCCTTGAACAGTCAGACCAGTGTCAGTCGAGCTACTTCAACCTGGTCTGTCGCCTTGGGCAGGGTTTTAAATAGATGTTTCCGAGTCGGAAGCATTTTCTTACTTGCTCGTGGAGAAGGGGGAGCAGACAACACAGGTACAAGCTTTCTCTATCAACACACGGACAGGTATCCGTTCGGCTTTATGGATTCAACCAGCGGACTCGGGAGTCCTGCCGAGTTACTGAGCTGGAAGCATTCGTTTATTGGTACTTTTGGATGTGGCAAGTGCGTAGAAGCACTCACCCTACGACCGCATGGATTAGATTGTGTCAGATTTGGCTCTATTCGTCTGGTCTGCCGTATCATACAGATCTCGAGATCATCCGTTGTGTTCAGACTGAGCACGGGTGGTGGGCAGCCTTGGCTCTGCACATCAGGCTATTTTTTATGATGGATACTGAGCCATGGCTCGCCATTACACTCTTTTGACGTAAAAGTTGCGAGATGTCAGGCCAGTCGAGCCTCTTTAAATGGATACCCCTTAGGACCGACGATATTTGTCAGCTTACGAAAAGGTATCCGTTTAAGTAGCTCTTGATGACCAGTACAGCTGGCCGGGACAGATCTAATTTGCATGTTAAAACACAATCGCTACGACTTCTTGCTCGGTGAATGATTGACCCGGCGTCAAGCATTCCTTTATGTCATAGCATTTGATCATGGATGTATGTATACCGTAAGCAATGATGATACCTACAGATGCGTGTAGATAGGCATCGTCCAACAAATCCACCGAGCTTTAAAATACATGTGTTATTCCAGGAAGCAGCGCACGAATCGTTGTCTGGATGAGATGGCGCAGTACATCATAAGTATGGGTGGGTAAGCCCGCCATACAATTAAAGCATAGATTTTGGGGAATTGAAAAACTTTTGCCACGACACGGTTTATCGAGCGTGTAAGTCCATAGAACTGAATCAAGCTCTGTATACTCACGTACTCATGTTCGGTGGTTCGTGGCTAGGGAATGAGTTGTGCTGTTTCTCATTTAATAAAAGGCCACGACTAGGGGCACCCCTCACTTTTGCTACGGCCACATACCCGTCTAAAATAATAACATCCAATTAAAGTTAATAATGCAGAGTAATATACGTGTGCAGTACAGTACAGTTGTATGTAGATGCCTCCATCTGGATTGCTGGAGTTGTTTGCCAAGGGTTATGGAGCTTAAGGAAGGGAATTCTTCCTCCTGCAAAAGAAAGAGAACCTTTTCCAAAGACCCGTCTTGGCCGCGCAATTGTGTGTGAGTCCCCTCATACTTATACAATACGACAGAAAACACCAGAAAAGAACACACATCAGGTTCTAGTTGCAATAGAAACGCCCCGGCATGCCGTTGTAGCAAAATGTTTTGTCGCTCAGCCGGTATGGTATGGCAGTGCCATTCCACAGGTCACTGGTTCGATACCGGTGGGGAAGGGGTACAATCGAGAAAGTTAAGCCTTTGGGTCCTGGTATTTGGGGTTCACCAGCGCTTTTCTGTCAGGCAGTTATGTCCCCCACTTTAGGTACGTTTAGGTGTTTAGTAACACACGACCAGAATAAGAAACGTACGACTAGACGATTAGTAACACACGACAAGAATTAGAAACGTACGACTAGACGATTAGTAATGCGTGACTAGACGATTAGCATCGAAGAACTGTCCAGCTCAAAGCGCGCCTTCCACGTTTGCATCCGCAGTTCGAGCACCAACCGACGGACCGCCACAAGGAACCCCCGTCTTCAGCATTCCGTCCGCACAGTTCCCCATGGCTCCAATCGCTCTTGCTCCTCCTTCTGGGTTTAAGCTTTCGGGTGGATATCAGATTTTGGCATTTGCAGCGGATGAAAGCTTGTTCCTGGCACCCGTGGGGTTCAATCCTCAGCCTGGCGCGATCGGCGGTGGCGGACTTGGGGATGTCGGACATCACGGTGATGGAGATCGAACTGGCGACAGATAAAGTTGCTGATAGTGTTTGTCAATATCTCTGTGTATTTTTTATAGGACTCTTCAATAACCTTTGCAGTTATTATTAGTCGTTGTTATTATTTAGACGGGTGGGTGTGCCCGTAACAAAAGTGGGGTGTGCCCCTAGTCGTGGCGCTAATAAAATTACCGATGACCTTTTGTGTGTAAATGCTACTCGTTGCTGATGGTTGGTTTTGTAAAGAAATAACTATAAGAAAAGGGAGACAGACGGTGGCGCTGTCTATAACAGGGTGTGGCCGATGACATATAATTGATTGATGAAATCAAAAATTGAATCGAAGGAACTCCTCTACTACCGAGACAGGAATGGGGCCATCGATTCTTGCTGTTTTCAGTTTACGATAGAAAAGCAAGTTCTGGAGCTCGCCCTTTACTATAAGTAATTCAGTCCAAGGAACTGAATCAAGTTCTGTATATTCACGTGCGATTTCTAGTGGTCAGCGGCTAGAAAATTAACTGAGTTTGTGTGTTTCATCAATAAGGGTGATGGAGGATAGTGTGTATTCAATCTGTTCGTTGATGTTGTCGATATTCTAAACAGATGAATATGAAAAAAACGGAATGGGAAGATCCTGATCGGTAACACCGTAAATAACGACATGCGGTCCACGACATAAACTTATTCATATTAAAGAGAAATAAAATGGAAGGAGGTTCCGCTGCTACCGAGATAAAAACGTGACCATAATCTCTTACTGTTTTAAGTAATTCAGATCAAAACCACTTCACGCTTACTGTTTGCGAAAGGTGCAAGACTTTCGCTGCCCCTGGTGTCTACTATTTGCTTGAATCTCTCCTGTCCACCCTTCGTCACTTGTAATCCAGTCACGTGCGGCATTGGTGCGTGCGTGGACATTACACACTTCGCAGTCGCACTTAGTGACCTAATCAAAGAGTGATACCTAGTTATTTACACAGACACACAGGTAATACGATTTGAAAGGTTCGGCATTCACCTTGCGCACAGTCACTAATAGCTTCGCCCTTTGGGCTCGCAAAAATCAAAAGCTCACAATGTAACAATAGAAGGAGGTTCGTGATTGCATTTGCGTCGGGAATATGTAAACTTTGGTGTTTGCGATATCGCGGAGAGCTTCCGATAGCACCTGGAGTTGGCGCACGGACTAAAATACCAAAACTGAGTCAACAAGAGTTAATCGTACATAACATATGAAACGCGGAGCTATCGCGAGGGACCCTTTTGGTGAAGGAGTAACCAAGAAAGTCAATTTTGAAAAAAACGCTCTTTTGACGACGCAACAGCATGAGTCCTGAGTTGCAGTTATTTTACCCTATACCTAGAAATGACCCAGCTAAATAAAACTGAACACAGCTATAAAAACTGAACCCAGCTGTTTAGCAGTTACCTTTACATAGGGTAAAAAGAAAATATATCAAATAATGCAGAAAACAACTAGAATATTCCGCAAGATTGGAAAATAAATATATATTTATGTCGTATGATGACGAAATAATATATAATATAATACGACCAAGGCGTATGCAATACGCATGGCAAACACAATTTTGAGTCAATTGTGACGATAAGCCCAGTCTGGTCATTTGTGTGCTGTTAAATGGAAGTATGCACACATAACGACAAATTTCAATAGTACCAGTGACAAGGCACCTATTAGCAGCTTTCGCCTGATAGCCAAGCCGTGGCATTAACGACCAATATGCACATTTATATCGAAACCGTATTTTCAAGCATAATATTGGATGCCGACTCGTTAAGCAGCTACTTAAAAAAGTCGATTTTGGCTCTTTTGTATCCTGGTACGTAATAACGTCATGGGTATATCGCCGTATTTTTTCGTTTGGTATACGACCTTACCTATCAGTTGTTGAGTCAAGTCAAGTGCCGACTCAGTTCTTCGAATCGCGAATAAAGGTTTTCGTAATAATTTTTTACACATAGTTGGTAATACAAGCAGCTTAGTAATGAAGCGCATGGGTTCGAATCGATGTGATTGTGTGTACAAAAAGTTGTATATTTGCACAGTCCAAACGGAGTTCATCTAAAGGTTACGCCATTACCGGCTCAACGTTCTGTGGTTTTTGCGTGGCTTGACCGCATGATCCTGAATGTTGCTCGATAAATGATCCGTTAGTCGTCCTACACCCGGATGCTTCTGTATGGTGCATTGTTGCTCGAAGATAAGTCAACCGAAGCTGCATCACAAAAACATATATCGGAAAAAAGGGTCACCAAGACAAGGCCGACGTAGCATCTCGCATATACTGAACGTCAATAATTGGCTGTCACTTCACTAACAAATTCGTTTGTTCTATCTAGTAACGGAACATAATTTAAGATAGGGGGGCAAGCTATGGAGCTCGCTCTTTGATATAAGTAATTCAGTTCGGAGAGCTGGATCAAGTTGCAAAATACTATACAACAGCAGCAGTTACCGTAGAAGGAGTATGATCATGTTGATGTATGTATTAAACCAGACCAGTATACTTGGGCAACGCGATCAGGCTTTGCTTATGAGCGTCCAGCATTTGCTTATGTGATCGTATTCACCTTTGATTGAGCTTAAGCCAATCACGTACGTGCGTCACAATAGTGACTTAGCCAAAGAGTGACTGTATATATGACCTATGATGAAGGGACAGGCTAGATCGCACTTAGTACGTGTAAGTTACACCTAGCCGCGTTATTTATAGACAGACACACAGGCACACACAGGCACACACAACAAAGTACACAGGTAAGTAAGTACAATGTGAAAACTTCGACATTCAGCTCGCGCACAGTCAATAATAGCTTCACTCTTCGGGCTCGCAATAATGCGAGTAAAATGATTACCCTATTGGACTTGTTTCATGTATTAATCAAGTCGAAAGATATCTGTGCTGCGGTTCAAGCCCATTCTGGAGAAAGCTGCTTCATCGTGACCAAATCAATGTCAACGCATCTCAGGCATGTGTCTTTATGTAATCTCAGCTCGAACCATTTTGAAAGTGCTGCTATCTCAAGTGCCGGCACCAAAACTAACTCTAAAAATTTCAATTTACATGAAGAGGGTACGAGAGCATCTTGACCAGTCCTGAATCTGCGCGCGTCTTCCCGCTAGTCAACAGTTTGAGGGAAGGAGGTATCAACGGAAGATAACTGGGTGTAAATACGCAGGATTCAGCATTGATTGATAGACTTAATTATTCAGCAAGATCACTCTTTTGAGGTAGCTTTAATCCAACCACATGCCAAATGTCGACTGCTACCTGTTTGAGTGACAAAACGTCAAAAAATCGCGTCAGAATACGTCGAGTATAGACCCAAACCAATCTACGTTACCACAAAAAACTTCCTCTGGCACATCGATGGATCTGCTGTATTCCCTATTTTGCGTCAAGTTTCTGATAGTTTATCGTAACTTCTTTGTGAAAGGTCCGATTTTAGTTTTAACGACTGCAACGTTTTAAGGGCATGCATTCACACACTTCCAACCTTCGTACCCCTCTAATTGAGTTTTGCTTGGGTATTTCTATGGAGTGTATCGTTATTTGAGTCACAACCTATGCCTTCACAGCGAACATTCACCCACAACTACACAACGACTTGGTAAGACAATTTTACAACATTACTAGAGCATCTTCTATATCATGCGACACAGATTTCCAGTTGTGTGAAAGTTAGCTACGCGCTTATATACGTGGTCGAATGTAAAGTTATCCGTGTTGAGGTGAGCAACGCGACTAGAAGTCGAAAAAAGTGACATCGATCTTGGGTGAGATCGCAAAGCAGCGGGAAGTAAGGACTAGAAAATGGTTTTAGCCTGAATTATGCTGAAATTGTCAATTAAAGCTTTAAACACGGGCAAGTGAGTAAATAGTGATACACTCACCCCTCTCTGTAAGAGACAACTTTGTGCCCAATTTTTACATCGTGTCTTATAAGAAGTCTTTTATAGAGAATATGAACGAAATTAGTTGATGATCTTACGACGACTGAAAAATTGAATATTGAAGCGTTTGAGTTATGCTACAGAACATATCGCTATATATAATGATATATAACGTTTGTTTACTATATGAAGTCGCTCATGTCAAGCCGTTTCGATCTGGCGTGCCGATTCATGCGAATACCTGATGACATCTCATCCATATCTGACTGAACGATATGCACGTCCCTATATGAGCTTACGAAGTGCGAGCGCAAAAGCAGGTAGCACCTTAGTGCTTCTTTTGCACTGACAGGAGCTTGATCTTCGTCTCTTTCGACTTCCGCGGGCTCCGCTTTTGCTTTGATAGGAGCATTTTGTTCTTCGTGAATCTTCTCGTGGTCCTTGATCTCGACATAATCCTACACGCTAACAATTATTCCTAGATATCTAATCATATCATCCAGACCGTAGCAGTCTTGTTGAAAGATGAGGCTGATATTTCGATAATCATTTGTACACGCAAATCCGCAACCTGTGGCGCTTCGATGATATCACTCTTTATTCAGAAACTTGAAGGAATATCCCACCAATACTGTTCCAGGTCTTAGCTGCAAACTCAATGTCTTCTAGGAAATTAATTCTGCGTTACATTTTTGCTTCAACCATATCCATGCGCCATCGCATATGAAGTTTCCTGTAGCAAGAGTCTAACGATCAGATGATACTTATTACCATATATATAGGTGCGAATGTATAAATCATGATACTAATTCGTAACTTCATCGAGTGGCTGGATGGTGGAAGTCATGTTAGGTGGGAAAAGACCACAGTGACGTTGTTGAGCTCTCGTTGGACTTTGTGACCTGAGGCGCCATCGAGAAGAAGCAGTTCTTTGAGACCATGCATTCGAAGATTGAATTGATGCAGCCGCTTATAGATAAGTTCAGTCATCGAGGCGTTTGAGGTTGCAGCGTATACGATGCCTCGCTTCTCGATCTCTACACCCTTAAAACACCTTGTTTTGTAATCTTTCAGATAATCACGGGCTCCAGATTTTTAGTACCACTTGCGTTGCAGCACAGAGCAACTGCCATCCGTGACCTTAAGCTCTTCTTGCCATCTTTTTGAACCGTTAAGAGAATTTGTATGGCGGCAATTCATAAAATAATGTGAACTCATCAAAGGTAAAGACATAACTTGGAGAATATTACTTAATCAGAGATCGGATCCCGGCCTTTGCTGCTTGCACTTCCTTAGTACATAAGCTCCCGCTCTAGCCTATTAACGCACAGCTTTTTATGTTATTCCGCTTTTTGAAACTATGGGACCAGCCTTGGCATTATAAGATCCTGATAATCGATATCGTGGCTCATTCGCAGTCGGTCTGCTTCTCTACGAGCAGATCTTTGGATAGCCCGTCACTCTCGCGCTCGAGAATAAATATGAGCAGCTCCTTCTCGAAATCAGGATGCTTCACATGTCATTTCCTTTTCACTTTAAGGTTGGGCCCTCAATTTCGATTTCCTTTATGGCCATGAGCCGATGCGCCATTACATATTTTGTGCTAGAACTGAATGGTTATAAATGTCTGCATTTCGTTAAAGCATTATCTGGGAGTTCTTTGTAGTGACTAAGACTTTGAACTTCTGCTATAGTGATAGAGATACTCGCTTTGTTGAACTCAATGGTTGCGCGAATTTGATGTCGACAAAAGGTAAGATTTTCTGAGTGGACGTATTAGATCAGTGACGTGGTGGAGTAGTTACAGAAACTAAATATTACTTCTCTTTATCTATTGCCTTACGACATTATTAAATTTTGTCTGCTGTATTTTTCGTCATGAAATCATCAGTAAACAGTGCGTTATAAGCGATGGCGAAGTACACTGCACTAGGGCAGAATTGCAAACGATGGCTATTCACGTTTAAAAATTCCTAGTCGAAATAGCTGCTTTGTGCACATGCAGCTCTTCGTCTTATATTCCTCTACAGACCATTGTTCCCCGCGTAGTTGCTATTTACTTGGACCAGCACGTGAAAAAGCTCGCGTAGGTGTAAATCATAAACTTTAGCTGAACTGTAGTGAGATTTATCGTGCACGCTGTTATCATCCTGCTGCTTTCTTTACGCAATAACAATAAATAGGAGGATCTGTCCAAGGAAAGGTCGCAAAGCTATATGCCAAAACCGGTCATACGCCTGAGCTTTGAGCATGATTGTTTCGACATAGAGCCTTGACCCTGCTCGAGAAAGTTGGATATGTGGCTGATATGAATTTTGTCGCATCTGGTGTTAAGCAGGATATGCGCTTCTAAAAAACCGTAACAAGTGTCGCAAATCTGCTGATTCAGTGCAACGCTGACAAACTTTTACAGGAGTCAATGTTGCTGAACATACTCATTAGCACAGGCTAGACGAGAAGTTTGTCCCTGAATATGTTTACCACCATATGCCAGCGCGAATTTGGGAATTAGCACTTATTCTCAATGATGATGTTATAGAAGTCATGAATGGACGCTAGTACGCTGACGTAAATCCTCTTATTGACAATGTATACATTCTCGAACACAAACGAATTGATTTCATAATTTTGTGTCTAGTCCATGCCCAGATTAAGTCCACGTCTTGATTTGATGCATTGTAAGAGTTCCCCTGGATCCTTGGGTAAGCACCACGTACCAATCACTCGATTGCCGGCTAGACCGCCCGTACAACCATCTTAAGGTAGTTAAATAATGTGACATAAGATAGGGGAGATGGCTCTGGAGCTCGCCGTTTGATATACATAATCCAGTTCGGAGAACTGAATTAAGTTGCAAAGCACTATACAACAGCAGTAGTCAATGAAGAATGAGTACGATTTTGGTAATGTCTGTATTAACCCTGTACAGTATGCTAGGGTAACGCGATCAACATTTGCTTATTAGCTTCCAGCAGTTGCTTATGTGATCATATTCACCTTTTATCGATTATAAGCCAATCAGGTGCGTGCGTTACAATATTGACCTAGCCATAGAGTGACACCTATCATGCTAATCGACCTATGACGGGGGAAAGGCTAGATCGTACTTAGTATGTTTAGGGTACACCTAACCGCGTTATTTACAGACACACACGCACACGCAGACACACACAGATAAGTACGATTTAAAAGTTCGGCATCCAACCTTGCGTGCACTCACTAATTGCTTCACCCTTCGGGCTTGCAATAATTCTCGAAGGTACCATTCGGGGTCCCGGTAATACTGAGCTTGGCCTCTCGTAGAATCATAAACGCCCGAAATCGAATTGTCGGGGACCCTGGACTGGCTGGGCCCCAGAGAATGCAGTTAATAGTGGCCACCCGGTAGGGTATGTGTAGGCCCCTTCGAAGGGGCATTTTCGGTTCATTATTTCCCCTAAATGACTGATGTGTACCACACAGAAAAATGATGTATTTAAGTTGTCTCCAGGGCATCCACATATTATGAATATTTTGACCACCATGGGAGGAGCACCAGAATGAGAACATGGACAACTTCATTTGGAGTGCCGGCCTGCGTCGACTGTCCATAACTTGGGAGAATGGGTGCAGAGGCAACACAAAAGCTCTTAAACGACGGCATCGTTATCATTGACTTCCGAGTCCCATCGAGAAATGAATCTTGTGACGCACCCCGTTCAGTATCGCCGAATTGATAAAAGCTGTCTCTCGGGTCAAAATTCATGGAGATTTGCGTCAAAATGTACGCAATTGGACCACAAAGCACCATATTTAGGGCATTTAGCTGGCCTTATTCGTTGTGTCATTGAGCTTTAGACACACGAGCTTTAAATTATCAATCTACAGGCTAATGGCATGTTAAACAATGCAGTTTTCCTTGTCGAGAGAAGGGCCACCGACCGTTTTCGTCGATGGTAAACTATAAGTTGCTGAAGTTAATCAGCCAAGCCTTGCAATGGTAATGTAGAGGAACGACACAGGTCTTACTTAGAGGAGACTTAATACTTTAGAAGTCACTTAGTTCTATAGACCTAAGTTTTTATAAGGTTTGAGAGGCTTTAGTTCTGATAAATAATCAACGAAGACTCGCAGCAAGTCTTCCCGCTCGTAGAGCTTCTAGACCTGGTTCAGGGGACTAACAACGGTTCTTCGACTCTTACGCACAAGGCGATATAGAGTACTCGCCACGAGAAGGCTCTTACTCTTTGCGATCTGCTGACGTCTAAACTAGATACGTGCCAATAAAAGACTAAAAGGGGAACTGCCATTTTATTTCTAAGTTTTATCTGTAATACACCTCATACAACTACCTGATAATAAGGCTTAATTAATTCTCATAGTAATCTTTAGTATCCTGAGAATTTAATGGGTGGTACATCAATCTGTCATCAATGGATGACTGATCTTATCAACCATCAATTATCACAGATAAAACTTGAGGCTATGTATCACATACACACGGTATATTCATTTCGGGCGATAACGGTCTTGTGACCCCGTTACCAGTAATCCTTATACAGCGTTAACGGTTCTGCCGTCAGGTGCAGATCTCAGGCCAGGTACTCGCCGACTTCACCGCGGTAAGAAATTGAAATGAATTGAATCACCAAGGCGCTGACCGCATGATAAATAACTGGAGTGACGATAAAAGGTTGAATTAAGCTGGAGATGTCTAGGCCTGACAAGAAGATTATGATTACCATCCTCGTCTTCAAAATTGTACCTACATGTAAATCGTATTGTGGGCAATAGTCAAATTCCTTCGGGAACTATTGACTCATACCTTAACCACTACTCAGTCTAACGCCTATAGCAATAAAAATATTGCTTGCCCTTGAGTAGTCGTGGACTGCCATTCGTGCCTTGTACCGACCAGGCAATGTTTTTTGCATATTGGTATTAGCTTGGTCACACTTGCATCCTTCCAAAGCAGATATGCGCTAGAATTTACGCATGGTCTATAAGGTACTTAGTCCTACCATCAAGACGGCCAGATGTTTTGTATAGGCAATGCGTCAAGAATTTCATTCAACTGTAATTTACATATGGAAAAGATAGTGCGTTACTGATGCCTCTTGATTCTTCCTTCATACTGCTTTAATTAAAACACGGTATCAGTTTCCTGCGTTTAATGAAGGGGAATTGTTAGAATCAGTCCCTTTTTATTTCAGATTCACTCCCTTTTTACGATACTTTACGATACCAAACATTTGTAACCGCAAATTTTGATTGAGCAATATCAAGTGTGAATAAACTTCCTTTCCCTCTCAGTACCTCCAATCTCTGCCGATTCCACAACTAAATGACATCGCCCGATAGCTAAAGCCTTGGTTTTCGGCGATTCAAATGAGGTTTAGATGGCGGAGAAACCGCCGGAGTTACTTGCATAATTTAAGCCTAAAATTGCGAGTACCGTACACAAGAAAGCGTCGAGCGTCAAGTGATCATATATTGGCTCTTCACTTTCTCTACAGACCGGACTTTATGGTTTTAATTCTGCAGTTAAAAGAAAAACTACGCTTCCAGATATGTAATAAGTCAGGACGGTGTTGTGAAGCTTCGAACGGCATTGAACGTACAAGAATTCGATAACTCAAAGAATAAAAAATATATAAACAAAAAAGAAGAATTATTTGAAGAAGAAGACAAAGAAATTGGTCAGGGAGATGATTACATTAATCCATCGTTCGTAAAACCCCACAAGAGAATCAGCATCAAAATAGACTTTACAAGGCTAAGAGGACGAGACAAAAATTTCAAGTAGACAAGACAGTGGTCATGGAAATGACTACGTTAGATATATCGTAAACACAACGTTTCAAGATAATAAGCATCAAAATAGACGTTACACTACTAAGAGGATGAGAGGAGAATTTGAATGAAACAACACGCGAAACTGAAAATCGCCATTTATCTGCTAACCGATTCTTAAGCAGCTGACCAAAATAACCATTATAAAAATTCTCGTTTACGTGCGAACGACTTCCGCGCGCACCTCCATCCTAAATGCTATCGTAATCATTGTGCCAAATTTTATTTTGTGCAGAGATGGGGGGGTTGCCATGGCGTTGCCCATTCGCAACAAGTTTTAAATTCGTCGTTTCTCGTGTTTGATATTTTTCACGGTAGACAGCGATCATGATATAATATATTGTACTGGTGCAGATACCTTAACACGTTGAAAGGTATCTGAGCATATGGACGGATATCGTGCCAGGTACGATCTTGAGGTGGATACACTACCGCACCATAACGTCTAGCTAGATCGAGATGGTACCATATTTGATAATTTGCTAAGAACCCGGAAACGTTTCACACAAGATTTATCCAATCATAATTGGCTGTTTTGAATTTTTAATGAGCAAAAATAAAAACAAGTGAATTTAACCAAAAAAAGAAAGCGAATCAATGTTGCTGTACGGGACTAAGAAAAGTCGTTGTTGTTGCTGAAGGTGAGGTATATTCAGAAACGTTATCGACCAACAAAAAGATACCCTTTCCAGAGAGGTTTAACTATCTCGTGTTTCTACCTATGATGGGAAGGGGCGCTACCGCGCGAAGAGCAAGTCTCCTGGCCAGTATTTGCTGTGCTGTCAGTGCCCGCTCAAGGGCATTCTGCATGTTGCGATTATTCAATCCACTGTCGAGTCCAACTAATGTCTCGATCCAGTGGTTGACGTCGTGCTGGATGTGATTCGTGATAGCCGAAACGATGTTACTATCGGGTAGTGCGTGAACCTGGAGAGTTGCCTTGGTTTTCATCGCAATGTTCGCTGTAAGGTCTGCCATCCTATTATAGTCCCGGATATGATAAATTCAGCTAGCGACTAAGACATCGTCAGCAAGTGCTTGCTCTTTTCGGTACAGTGCGGCGAGGTGCGGCTTGCGGGTGAGCGATACCCTCAAAGTTGGTTAACTACCATTACACTGTCCCCTATGACATGCAACGGTATGAATTCGCTGTGTCTCGCGTGCCGTATTCCATAAATGAGACCATTATATTCGGCCGAATTGTTTGTAGTAGTCTTCGATTCAAATGAGATACTAGCAATCCAGACTATTGTAGCGGCACGTGTCTGTGGTTGAGCACATACAATAACGGATCCTGATCCTCCTGGGCCGGGGTTTCCTCGGGAGCCACTATCAAAGAATACCAAAACCGTGTTTGTTGCAGAGGTCGGTAGAGGGTGTAGCAGCAGGATTGGGAGCTTAGTGTGTTGCAATAGCTGATCTACCAATGCTGAGCTCACTCTCGCCAGCTAGTATTCCCATTTTCCACCTCCAGGTTGGTAGTTGGAATTTCGGAAACATGAAAGCTCTCTACACAACGTGTATTAGGTTACCGCATGATGGCTCTCAACTGATATTGTAAAATCTTCGATCCGTATGAGCGGTTCCGACCATATTGTGTCCAATTTAATCGACACTATGAAGCGCCAGAGTTCGGTTGAAGCTTTATAGCAGACTTCTCGAGATTTCAGTGTCATGTCGCGCACATTTGATGAAGCTTAATCTATACCCCATGCACGTTCCGGAGTATGTAAAAGTTCAAGTAAAAAAGGTTGTGACCCAGCGTCAGGTAAACGACCTGGTCTACCCCAGACGTCGAAAATGCATCTCCAGCGTCGCTTGGCTACGTGGTACTCCCAGAAAAGATGAACAACAGGTGTAGTCTTTTGAAGAGCCTTCGAGGGCTGGACACGACAGGTTTGTTTCTGACAGGTTCCAGAGTGGAAAACGGTTACACTTGAGTCGGTACACCGTTTGCGAGACATAGGAAGATGTGGCACGAATACGGCGTATATCGCGCCAAAGCACCAGTTCGAAGCTGTGCGTTACAAGTGCGTGTCCACGGCTTTGTGATCGTTGGTCTAGCTTGATCATACCTGCTTTGTAGCGCAACCTTGATGCAGTTTTCTTCTGTGCCTGAGCACGCGGTTTCCAGTGATAGGTGCCTATCCATATTTGCGTAATCCGTGTTATAATTGGGTGTGGGGCAAAGCTTAAATGGGCGATATGCGCGCGAGAAGCAACCTGGTCACAGTCCGCCGTGGTGTTTATCGGTGTTACCGATTGCGGTAATCTCTTGTTATAGATCGTAAGTTGTCTGCCACTTTTGTTCAGGACACAACTAATATGTTAAGTGGCCTCTCCATGTACGTTGTTAGTGTCCCCGTTGGAATCGGGAGGATAAGTAGGTCAGGAAAGTTGTTCAACAAAGCGTAGCATAATCCCGCAAATTGTCGAGTCTTTGCGAGTGAAACGGTTGTAGCGTTCTCCTGTTTTGGTATAAAGTGCACTGTTCCCGGGCAGATCCATCCATGTCCAGGTAAGTGCATCTCCGAGTGTTTCTTTTCCTGCTGCAAACCTTGCACTTTGAGGTCGTACTGCACTCCATCTCGAGACACAAGACATGACATATTTAAAAGTGATGCATGTGTTAACCATTGCGGGTCCATCCGGCCGAAGTGGGCCACTTCTGTCGTCGTATCTGTGACAGAGGGGGTGTTCAAATGTCCATGGCATCCACGTCAACGCTACCAATCGCTGCCAAATGTGTCTGTAAATGTGTTTTGAAAACATTTGGCCCTCCGGCTTACGCGCTCAGCGATCACGCCTCGGGCATGTTCAGCCACCGATACACCAACTACAGCCGCTCCAGTGTCACATAATGTAGGGTTAATCGGATTATAACCGCACCAGACAAAACCGGCGTAATGTAAGTGGGTTGTTTGCTGCCACCTCCCCATAATACGTCCCTGATATAAACGATTAAGGTAGCCTGATAAAGCAGCCCAGGTCGCAATCGTGTTTGCAGCCATCGTGATTAGGTCAGTCATAATGCATGGCGTCGCAGCCCCCACATGCGCGATTGGTAGCTCTGCTTGTTCAGCAGGGACCCATGGTCATTCTTTTTGCCGTCTCGGGTTCCCCAGATGAATTTTTTTAATTAGCATGTTAAGTCGTTTATTATTAGTCTTCGACGGCCAGCAGTGCCGAGCAACGTAAAAGAATTTGGGTACAGAAATGGTGCAAATAAGGTGGGATCTCTGTTCGACCGAATGTGTGTTTGCCGGGCCAAAGCTAAACGTGCCCATACTGCTTGGATACATATTTCCCAGTTGATAGGTTAAAAATCACCTTGCCCAACTTGTATACCAAGATAATGTCTGTGGTTAGTTGGGCTCAGTAACGTCAGACCGAGTGTGTGTTCCGGTATCAGTGTTGTCTGGTTCCCTAGCTGAACGACGATCGACTTGTTTGTGTTGATATCCAACCCCGATACATTTTTAAACGCTTTAAATATTTCAAGCACCTAAGGAACCTCGCGATAGTGGGTGAGATAAACGGCTGTGTCATCAGCGTAACCGGATATAGCAATAGTTTATGCCCTTCCAGTTGCAGTGATCCACACTCCGTGAATATCTAAACATATGCGCAAAACCTTGTGCGTGCTGTCTAGGGCGAAAATGAAAAGCAAAGGTGCCATTGAGCAGCCTTGTGTGATCCCGCAATTTATCTCAACCCTCCAAGATAGAAATCCATTGACAAGGAAACTGCAGGTAGTATTCGGAAACCCCAACAATTTAAGCACCGCGAGTAAAAAGTGTCGCTGCAAGGTGTCGTACACCTTAGCAAATTCCAAAAGGAGGACGATTGCATCTTTTATGACTTCGTCATTCTTCGCGGCGATCCTTGCCGGTGCAAAGATGTCGAGTGCGGTCGCTATATTGCTACCTGGTACAGATTCAATTTGTGCAGTGTCAAACACTAAAAGCAGCATCGCTCGTAGCCTGGTAGCTAGAATTTTGGTAAATTTTTTGTAGTCGCTGTTGAGTAAACCGATTGGCCGGTGGTCAAGCGGTCGAGAAGACGTTGATCATTTTTTGAGGCACAGAATATTGGCCTGATTAAAGGAGAAAGTCGTCACTTCACACTTAAGCCATTTAGTAAATAATTCCACCAGGATGGGTGCATGTGCTCCAGAGAAACCCTTGTGAAAACTATTGACAATTTTGTCTGGTCCGGAAGCCTCTCCATGCTTGCACTTCAATATAGATGCTAGGATATCTGAAGGATCAATTGCAGATACCACGTTTGCACCATCTAACGACGGAGGCGTTGGCGTTCTTGCAAAGAAAATTCTCGGTACACTTCGTATCACGGGTGCGTCGATGTAACAAACCTGTCCACCCATTAGCCATGTCTCTCAACCGATTGGAGCCGTAGGGGACAGCTCCGCCTAGTATGGCAATTGTGTTGTCTCTAAACTTTGCAGACACTTGCGCAATTACCCGGCGGGTAGTAGCTCTAGGGCTGTACGTGTGTTGTCAAAGTAGTTGTTCCCGCTTCCACCGTTGCCAGTTTCGACGACATTCGACCATCTTGTGGCGTACAATAGTAACCGTCTCGCCGTTATTACTGCTATCGACCTTAACCGCGTGAAGATTCACTTTAAGACGTCGCAATTGCTAACGGTAACTATTTGTCCTCTTCTGTCGTATCGTGCGTGAGTCATTAAGTACTGCTCTGGGGAGACCCACTTTACACTCATCCCACCACTGCGTTAGGTTGTTCGCCGTAGATACATCAGTCATAAGAAAATTGAGGACTGCCTCAAGGGTCCGTGAAGCTGAAGTTATCGCATTTATAATGGTGGTCTTAGCTGTAGCGTGCACCACAGCCGCGACTGGATATAAATGGCGTGATTTAAAATGTTGAACTACTGTTTTCGGCGCTGCGATTCGGACATTAATTTTACTGTGATCCGAGTTTGAACCGGGGACTGCCATGCTGATATCTCCTATCCAGTCGGACACCCTGACGCTAACATACCAGAGAGTTAACCGAGAGCTTGCCTGCGCTCCTCCCGGCAATGTGTATGTGTATGTGTGCGTTTTTGCTTGAAAAACGGAGTGATTGCGCTCTGCTACCAAAATATCCGTTTCATCCTCAAGCACACTCACAATCTCCTTGAAATCCAGTAGACGGCGTGACTCAGGGGAATAATGATGGATTCCGTTGGTAGTAACATATGACCGGTTAGGATTAGGTAACAAGTACAATTCCAATCACCTCCTAGTATCACTGGTCCGTCAAAGCTCTGAAGCTTCGTTGAGAGCGACTTAAATAACGTTCTCGATCATACCAATCGTTTGGCGCGTAAGAATTCAGCATTATGGAATCCTCGGTGTGTATCCTGCCAGTCGCCGCCATCTAATGCGATGTCCATGCCTCCTCCAACCATGGCGTTTCTTATCTCCTGAATTGTTGAGTATGGATTGAGCAGTATTGTAACACCCTCCCTACGCTTGGAAGGCTCCGACCAAAACGTAATACCTCTTTTCTCGTCAGGATTAAAACCCCATGTAGCACAATAGAGTGAACCAATTCCATGTGTCTCTTCGTCTAAAACGTACGTTCTTGAAGCAGCACAACATCTAGGGCCCCCTACTCGTAATGCTGACGGAAGTTGGAGAACCTTTGTGCGCAAAGCACTGAGTCTTTGGGAAGGCCTTGTACGTTCTGGGAGTGAGGTCAAATCGAGTTTTCCAGCAGACGTCTAGTCCGATCAACAGGTAAGGCACATTTAGGCAATGGGACGAATCCTTCCGGTCGTAAAAGATACGCCAATTAGACATGTTACGCATTCTAGTTAGCATATGGGCCAGTATAATTACGGACGCAGCAGCAGATAACCAACGGTTCCCTTAGGAGCGGTAGGGAATAGCCCGACTCTCATCCGCGATGAGATTAGTAGCCTCACTCCAGTCTGCCTGTTTGGCTACAATACCGAAGACGGCTGTGTGTACCGCGACAGAAGAGTGGTACATAGACGCTTTTGTCTGAGGCATTACGACCGCAAACGAATCGTTCGCTGGTGCCAGGGTTGGCAGCATCAAGCAGGGAACATTTAAAACGTCCCAGCCATCGATAGCGATAGGTTCAACGACGGTTGCGCACAGCAACTGTGGGTGCTGTTAATGAACTTTCCTCCATCGTTGTATTGAGTCCGTATTCTTCCACCTGACGGTTCCTAGCTGATGCGATGCCACCGCATCCCATGAACTGCAAAAAATGTTTGATCCCTGAGTCGGCATGGGTAGCATACCGGCCAATGATCGCATGTTGTGTCTCGCTGTTGATGGCATGCCCAAATGTTTTTAGAGACGTTGGCGTCATGCAATATAGATAGTGGATCGGAAAAGGTAGCGCCTTCACAAGTCTTGCAAGTTCCGTAGAATAATGCCGGATCCATTCTATTTGACCAGAAGCAGTAGTAGGCAACGCGTGAGGTATACTGATCACACAAGAGCGGTCCATGATCTACTGCTTGGTCACCGATAAATTTGCTGCTTCGCAACGAGAACCCTCAGTCAGTGCAGCCGCAGATATAATCGGAGATGCATTCATCGAGTACTTGCGGGCTCTGGGCGTCGTGAGGGCTCGTGCGTGCTTGTCAGCAGCTCTTGCGGCATTTCCATGACCGTGAAATATCGTTAGCTCAAATGAAGGCGATGTCTCAACGGGATCCATCCCTGGAGCACGTTTAGTGGTTTAGGTTGGTCCTCTGAGTCAAAAGTCGCTGATAGTGCCGCAGGAATCGGGACCCTTTCCTACAAAATCTCAGGTTCTCGTGTGTCCGTACCTCAACCAGCTCTGTTGATACAGTTATTACCGCGCTCGTCTAGTCGCATTGTGTTCTGGGGTATACATACCGACTCCATATTAATATCCACATCGGCCCGGGGTTGCGTAAACATTTTTTGCACAATTCACTGCGTCATCCACAGACGTGCGATTAACATTTTTAGGGTCCTCGGTAATGGTGCCGACTCCGGTGATGTGGTGGTCCATCGGTTCCGAGTCATGAGCATCCTGTGTTGATTTCAACGGGACAGGGGCTCCATGATGGCGTTTTCGCATAGAATTAAAGACGAATCCGAAAATAGCCTCTCTGCTATGCTGGCGCGAACGATCAGCGATCGATTCAGGCGTATCGCTAACAGTCATCGGATGCTCATCAGCGCAAAGGAGGAGGATCTTTGCTCAGTAAATCGGAGGGTGGCACACGATTAATTTCTTCACCAAGCAACGGTGTTCAGCTTCTGTTTACGTGACGGCCTCGGCAGAGGCTGCAACCCGGAATTTATGTTCAAGGTCCAAAATGGTTGCTTCCTCAGCTTGATGCAAACCGGACGAAAACCCCGCTTCCGGGTCTGAGAGAATGAACTTTTTATCAACTCGTTGTTTTCTTCATGATAGGCAGCCTTCGCCAGGGTGAATCGGTTATGCAATGTAAATGCAACGGACCGTAATACCACGAGGGTATCGGTCAGTGCATCCGCTTTGAGTGGTCAACAATGTAAGCTTGACAAAGAGTTTTGTATCGTCCCCGCTACACAAACGTGTTTTTCTTTAATGGTGTATTTATGTCTGCACTTGTACCATTGCGTATCTTGTTGAGTACTGCTAGGGCATCAGTGTTTGGTTTCGCCTTAGGAAAGTTTAAATCTGCCATATCGTTTGGAGAAGTTTTTTTCCGGTCGCGGTGGCAAAATCGTTTGCGTAGGCCTTTTAGGCTTGGTAATTGTATGTCTCGGAGAAGGCGTTACCTGGGGTTGACAAAGTATTTCCGTTCGGCGGCTTTCGGTTTAGGCCCAGTTTTCACGGGAGCAATATCATGTGCCACTTCCTTGAGAATGGGCTCAGTGGGACTCGCTTCAGGCGTCGCATACATGGTAGCCCGGCGTATGTCGTTTTCTTTGCTGTTTTGTGCTTTCTTCTGTCCCCAGGATCAAACCAGCCGTCGGTGGGATGGGAAGCCATTCCTGTTAGTTGCATCCTGATGGTAGTGGCAAGACCGTGTTGCTGAAGCTTAAAAGGGTGGTCGTCGATCCGGTTGCTTCGATTCACCTGGTGCTTGGCCAGACATACGAACCAAGAGTGGCGTCTTGCGAGCGTTGTCCTGTAACTTTTTCTTCGTTTCGTTCAGAGAAATGGATATTCTTTGAATGTGAGCAAGCCGTCCCTGTACATCCAAGTGATTAAGCGCCAATGGCGCTCGAGAGACCAAAACAATTGAACATTCGACACTCGCAGATAGAAGTGCTTCAATTGCACCAGAATATAATCCAGTGGCAAGCATCCAAACCTGGTATCATAGCAGATCGCCACCAAAAGCATTACTGTCAGGAACATGAAGCGGTGAGTCTTCGCGCACAAGGATTGCGGGACATTGAAGTCGCAGGTTGATTCCTCTGTACCCTACATCTTTGGAGTGCCAGCCGAATGCAGCCGCTCTATCATCAAGTGTAAAGGTGAGTCGACGCGTTACCCATCGTAATTCGTGCGTTTCTCCGCGCGAACCAGCTCGCGAGTTAGGAGCGCCTCCAGCATAGATTCTGGATTGCCCTCCAACAGCTGGAGGAGAAACGTATTTCCGGCGATGAAGCGAGGCATACGAACCTTGGGACGAACAATAGCTGCAGGGCTTCCTTCGATGTAAGTTAAAAAAAAGTCAAGCGTCGCCACTCGCATTACACAATTGTGTGAACACGACAGAAAACATGGAGGGCTAGGGAGCACTATGCTTCCCATGATCCAAGCGGCTAGAGCTTCTTCTTTCACAGCAAGCATCGGACGTAGATCTGAGTCTGGCTTGGCCTTCCACGGCCGCGTTGCTTCCCTGACACAGAGTTTCTGTTTAACATCCATGGTCCCACAGGCTTTGCTCTACCCGACCGCGTCCTTATAGCTAAAAGATCGGCGGTCAGGGGAGGTAGGCAAATTAGTACCGGGTAAGCTGAAGTCATCAGAAACTCCCGTAGGGACTATCGATGAATTAGAGACGCACGAGTGCACAGACTCACCCATCGAGCCTTCGTCAGGAGCTGGCGGAGGTGGGAAAGGGGATTGTGGGGGCGCAAAACGTCTGTACCAAGCCCGCTGCTCATGTCAAAATTGGGGGACACACCTCCACGTGCCGCGCTGTCATTGGTTACTTGCACCATCTGGCGCAAATTTGGAAGTGGGGACTAAATAAAGTGGCACCACGCATTATGCCATCTCGTATATTCATTGTACCGCCTCGCGACTTGTTACGTATTACGTATAAGATAGGGGAGCAAGCTCTGGAGATCGCCATTTGATATAAGTAATTCAGTTCGGAGAACTGAATCAAGTCGCAAAACACTGTACTTCAGCAGTCAATGAAGAATGAGTACGATATTGTTAATGTCTGTATTAAACCTGTACAGTAAGGTAGGGCAACGCGATCGGCCTGTGCTTATGAGCGTCTAGCATTTGCTTATGTGATCATATTCAGTTTTGATCGGTTATAAGCCAATCACGTGCGTGCGTCACAATACTGACCTTATTAAAGTGTGATATGCCTATATATATAATGAAGGACAGGCTAGATCGCACTTAGTACATGTAAGCTACACAAGCCGCGTTATTACACACAT
>JH598483.1:290072-318985 GCA_000173235.2 Hyaloperonospora arabidopsidis Emoy2 | reverse complement strand
CACTCGAATGGTGTCAGGCCTTACGGCCAGCATTTCACTGCCAATCCGGCTCTGAGTGATGTAAAAACGGGCATGAAGGAGAAGCAAAGGCCGTACTTACGATCGGGAGAAGATGAGTGACTTACCATCATGAAAGACGTACGACTCGTGGAAATGCGTAGTAGATACTTTCGTTGACGATAAGATATAAGTCGACGATCTCCTCTTTTGCTGCCGGTTTACGTATCATGTACGAAAAGATCACGCGACGCCACGCAATACTCCCTCACTTCTCAGTGTGTCGTATCGTAGCTGAGTTTCAAAATGGTAGAGCCGCAGAGCAGCCTCGTGATCTTAACCAAATCCACTGTTTCGCTTACTGACGATTGTCCACCAGGAAGTTGAAGTTGATCAGACTTGGAACTTACTTGATCCTGACTTTCAGCTTAAAGAGATTGACAAACCCAACAAACGTCGAGTAGTCTTGTAGTAAGTCAGGTTCTAGGTCATAGTTCGAATTGTACCCTCAATACGATGTACATCCTGTTGAGAGGTAGAACGTTCGCAACGCTGACTCGAACTCTCGGATACTATATTTTACCTCAGCCAAAAGCACGTGTTTGCAAAAGTCGGCAGCTAGACTCTGCTCGTTGCTGAATATGAAAGGATCGAGGCAGCAAGTTGTCTTGCTGGCCCATATATAGTAACAACGTCTGTCTGTCGGGACTAGATCTAGGTTAACCGAGCAGGACGATGAAAAAAAGGAAGTGGTAACTACAGAGACTTTAAAGCGCAGCAAGAAGAAGACATCTATGAAATAAGATGCAACGTCATATAAGTCAGTTGTCTAGAGTGTAAATCAATAGAATAAGTTGGATGAAGGTACATCTCAGCTCGGGTTGCAATATCTTTAGCATCCAATACCGAGCCATGGTCTTGTGCAAACTGGTTTATTCTTGTAGAAAATCGACCCTTTCCTACGGGGTCTTGCAGGTGCCACGAGCACACACTCATGCACTTAACCTTAGTTCAAACATAGTCCAACGAGGCAGTAGTACCCTACTGGCAGCCATACTTATTATTCTTCCTACCCGAGGCAGCAGCCGCGTAAGGGTTTTCTCCCTTTGCCGGCCCGTATGATGAGTACGCTGGCTGGGTGTTGAGCGGCTGACGCTGCCCCGCCTGCTGGCCAAAGTAGTTTCGCGGGTGTGGATTGTACGGCTGCTGTCGCACGGGCATCGTGATCTCCTGGTAGCCGTAACGGCGGTGACGACGCGAGTGGATAATGTAGCACGACAACGCCACGAGCATGATCTCCAGCGACACGATAACAAACACGAAGACGGCCACGAGCACAGACTGGTCATTGACCCACGATATCATACGCGTCTCACAAGCACACAGCATCGTGTGCTCTGTCATGGCGTTTCTCAGCGAGAAGCTTGGTCCAGCACACTTGAGGAAATCGCTACCAGCATGCAGCTGCTCGTGTCCAATGGGACAGTTCTCCTCCACAAACGGTGCAAACCAGTCAAACTCCGGGTTCGAGCACGACGTAATGAGCGAGTGTCTGCGGGTGCCTGTCAGGTCGATATCCACATCGAGGCCGCAGCCATAATACACGTACTTGAACCTCTTGTTGATCCAGCGCAACGTCTTCTGATCTGCTGGGGCCAGCACCGACAGGTCAAAGTTGTGTTTGGCCACTTCAACCAATGAGCTGTGCACATGAGTAAGAAATCCCGCGAGTGACAGCTGCGCAATCACCGACACGAGCACGAGAATCGCGTACGGGAACAGAAACACTTTGCTCTCCCATTGGGCGCCACAGCAGCCCAAGAGCGCGATCAGGATAATCAGCGAGCCACACATGATGACCGACGAGGCCACTCCACCATCAGAAAACTCCGTCAGTGCAGGTAATGAAGCCATGTAAGCTACAGACACAAGAAGATACACACAAAAGACGTATTATTAGGTACAACTGCTCACCTTGACGTCAATTTAGACGATACAGCGCCACGAATGGCATGAAAAATAGAGCAGAGAGTAATGCCGACCTCCAATGGAGACAAGCACCGAGCCTAGCAGCAGAAACAGCACATTTGTGAACACCAAGAGGCTGCGAGATAGAGAACGCCACGCGTGCATCATTTTTCCGCTCTAGCTCAGGCTACAGATCTATGTAGAACCCGAAACGACCACAGGAAGAGAGAGCAGAGCACGACAAAGCAGATAGATGGTCAAGTGAATAGCTACAACGAGCGGCGGCGACAGCACGAGGCGACGGCGTCGCGTGATCCGTGCGCTGAGTTTGCCGACGTTACTAGGTCGGAGGCGAATGGGGGAGGGGGTACAGCAGAACGTTAACTGATTGGTCAAAAAGAGCGAGGGGTGAATCAGATGAGTACGTAGCTATCTTGACCGAATTATCAGATATTGGAGAGATCTATGGCCGCACGTGTCCGTACGTGGGAGTCCGCAGACGAGACAGTGGTGCTTGTCGAGGATGTTACTACACTGAAGAAAGCTGTGCATGATGAAATGGAGCGGATTGGCTGCGGGGTTCATCACTATCGCGTAATTGCGTAAGTTGATAATAGTGGACGCAGTGGTGTATTGCAATATATTGCTAGAAGAAACCCACCATTATTCTTGTTGCGATACATAAAGCATTTTAGGGTGTGGAAATGTGGCCGATGCCGTTGAGATTCTAGCAATTGGCTACATTTTGATGGTGTATGAAGAAGCAGAAGGGGCAGTGACTCCATGGGAGGCCAGTACGTCGAGACCATATGATTATGAGATGGCTACATTTCATTACCAAGTGGCTTTCTTTATATTAATGTGATATTGCAATGTAGGTCTTCTTACTGCTGCAGTATTTGCTGGCATGTTTGGTGGAGGTTTGCTGGGTGGCGTGGCAGGAGATATCTACGGTCGGAAACCGGTGCTTCTAGCAACTTTAGCTATCAATGCCGTTGCAGCTTTTCTGTCGGCACTTTCGACAAGTGTCGCCTGGCTCACTTTTTTTCGGACATTGGCTGGCATCGGTGTGGGTGGCGTCGTGGCTTCGCTCTTTGCCTTGTGTCTGGAACACGTGCCAGTATCAGCTCGAGGACGATCGGTTACTGCTTTGTGCTCGTTCTGGATGGTGGGTGCTGTGCTGACAGCAGGGACAGCTTGGATCATGCTGGGTACATATGCTAATGGCGACCGGATCCTGTCTCTGTCGTGGCGCTGGTTTGCTGCGATTGTTGCCCTGCCATCGTTTATGTGTTTCGTGCTAACGTGGCAATACGTCCCTGAGAGTCCGCACTTTTTAGCAAGTAAAGGCGATGCACAGGGAGCGACATCCGTGCTGCAGTACATTCACGGTGCTAATGGAAGCAGAAGGCATATCCAAATTGAATTTGCAAGCAGTGAGGATGCTTGTGAGGGTGAGACTGCCAAGGCGGCGCGGAAAATAAAAGGTGATTCTCACTTGTCTTTACAGGAGACAGTAGACGCAGATGATCCTGCGAGTACGCGTCACGCCATTTGCACTTGGGATAGCCTTCGCGTCATAGCGCGTCTGTTTGAGCGATCGAATGCTGGACCCACACTGCTGTTGATGTTGTGTGGGTTCTCCCTGAGCTTTGGATCGTATGGTATGTCGACGTGGATTGCTAAGTTGTTCAAAAGTGCTGGTCTTGCAAACCCATTCCAGAATGCATTTTTGTTTGCTGGAGCCAATCTTCCGGGCAACGTCTTCAGGTAAGCACGATCATAATCGGCGGTTTGTTGTTTGGATGCTAATGGACTTTTTTTCTGCAATGACATACCACCACAGTTTGTACCTGATTGATGTTATTGGCCACCAGCGCCTGCTATCTGGTGCGCTCTTCATGTCAGGCTTCTGTGCGCTATTGTTCGCCTTCAACGTGGAAGGATCCCAGACGGTCATTGTCATCGTCTCGTGTCTTTTTAACGCATGTACTACTGCAGCGTGGAACGGGGTACGTATACAATTTTTCAATGGTCCTGTACGACTCATGACTTCCATCTGACATGAACCACTCGTATGTGTGCGTGCGCTTCAGTTTGGAGTTTTGTCAACGGAAAACTTCCCGCAGGAGCTTCGTACGACAGGCATCTCGATGGTGAATTGCTCCAATCGATTTGCCGCGATCGCAGCTCAGTTCGTCAATGGTTATCTGATGGGTCCTCCACCTCACCTCGCAGCGCTGCTAGTGGTCACAACCTTGGTAATGGTGACGGGTGGCTTTGCCTCGCGCTGGATTCCTCATGGTGGAGATGACGATGTTGATGCCATAAGCGAGAGTGACTGGAATGGGCGTTTGAAAGTAATTGCAGACGCCTCGCCGTCGTTGCGCGATAGAAACGAGGGTGAGCATGCAGGTCTGATTCAACGTGACGTTCTTCTCCACGGAAAGCAGATGTCACCGTAATGAGTCTTCTTAAATGCTGATGACCACTAGTAAGCATCAAATACCTTTGCGGCGTTTCAGCCTGGGCTGCATTTATTGGATTGACGGATGTCTGATGCTTGTATGTTGTACAGATGGGCGAGTAGCAGCACTGGAGCTATGTAAATAATAAATGGCCACTTCACATTTCACGGCCTCCCGCTGATACATTAACGTTAAGGTGATGAGATATAGCCGAGTGCATCGCGCGCAAGACCTCTCCAGTCTAACATGTACGTAGGTGGCCAAATGCATGATCTATCTGCAGAGCACTCGGTTTTGCAGCGCGACCTCAAAGTACTTCACATCAACTTTTGTGTACAATGACGAGTCAAACTTGCCCAGCAATAAGTGACATCGTCGTTGCAAGCAAGCAAGCGGGCACGTGTTATAGACGAGCACCTTTGACGAGATCCCGGCAACTTCCGCTCGAAAGTCGCAAGCCATGAGATTGGGTGCAACTCGGAATGGAGGTCTTGGAGGTTAGCGGAGACGGTCATTTTTTGACGTTCGAGATGTTCTGGTATTTCTCCTCGAGCATATGGCAGTACCACGACACTGCATGACATCGCTAAAGTCCTGTCAATTAGCTTTCACAACGGCAGCACTTGGCTGACAGAACTGTGGTGGCTATGAGTCCAGGTATAGTTGAAGACAAGACCCTTGCACCCCTGGTCGGAAGTACTTTTCGCTGTGGTCGCATCATCCAGAACGAGGGTATGCAACTGCATATCCGAAGCACTGCGACCGCGAAGCTGCAGCCAGGTTGCTACGTTATAATTCCGTGTTCAAAGATTAAGAAGCTGATCAGATGAAGACTCAAGTCAAGGAAGGTGGGCTGTGATTAACCTCTTCTGTCTAAGCTTGCCATATAGCTGAGCTGCTTATGATTACTCGACCAGTGCATCTGATTAAACGACTCCTAAGGCTGTCGAATGTATCGTGCCAAACACCTACAACCTTCGCAAGTGTCACTAGTCAAAGCGATAGTATTGCTGCCGTATTGTCCAGGATGAGTCCGGCTGAGGCCGAATTTGCCGCAATTGCGTGTGTCTTACAACAAACTTCCAGTACGTCTTTTAGTATCGGTCGTGAACCTCTGCTGCTGTTGCTGAACATCGTTCGAAACAGCAAACAGTAGTCACAACTAGGGCTCCGTCCCGCGGGATGAGCCGGTCCCATCCCGCGCGTTCTGCACATCCCGCATTCAATAATTATCTTACTTTTATATATATATATAACGTCGAGATTCTATTAATTTTCTACGAGGAATCAAGAGAACGTCAATAAAAGCCGTATTTATTTTTTTGTATGTACTCATTGTCAAAGTCAGTATTAGTTGTCATTATTCGACCTTTCTGCCAATCCATGCATCCAGGCATTATAGATGCTTTTTTAAATGATTTGGTTTTCCCTAGCGACGACCCGATGAACTTTTTAACCTATTGAGGCCTCGCTACTTCAATCTATGGTGAAGGTGGTTTCTTATAGTAGCAATTCGATTGATCAAAGCCTTGTCCAGAGGTTTTACTTTTCCACCAAACGTCAAAATCGCCTTTGTGTAATCGCAATTGCTTAACTTTTGGCCAAGATCATGCATCACGACGTCGCTACTCGCTGGAACTCTGCTGCATGATGTTGATGGTCTTGTAAATCTTCGCAATTGCGTTACTATCACGTTTAAAAAGAACCCTGCTTGCATGAGTATGCCATCAGCAGCACCGATTAGGATCGAGTGGATAAGGCATTCAGCTTCTAACCTAGTTGTGGTAGGGAAGCATTGACCTCAGAGCGAGGTTTTCACCGCTTCACTATTATTCTCAATGTTTGGTACCCGCAGCACATATGGAGGCGATTATGTGTACTGTATGCAGATCTGGTCGTTACGAAGTATAAGTAGGGTAATATGTTCAATGATCTCGTCCCGCAGCATCCGCGCAGGACGGGATGGGACGCGGGATAGGCCAATCCCGCCCTATGCGAGACGGAGCCCTAGTCACCACTGACAAATACGTCGGCCACTATCTTCACAGGTGTCACCGTCTTACTATGATCGAGGCTATTTCGATACAAACAGCAGTTTAGCCGTCACAAAAATGGATGGCTGACAGGACCCTAACTTAGTCAGTGTAATAATGCTGTCAATGAGACTTGATACAGCGTGGCAACATGTGCTACGTCACGATGTCAGCCCATCAGTACTAAGTTGCAATCGACTTCTTACGTGCAACCTGACCACAGTCATGACTCGATTGGTCTTCGATCCGTTACAGCAAGACGAAGCTAGAGAAGCTGATGGGATGAGCGTTGCATTTCATCGAGGAGCATCTGTGAAGATTGAACGGCAGTACTATCGCTTCCGTAAGCAAACCTCAGTCTGTAAGCACACGGTATATCACATCAGTACATCGGCTATCCCAAGCACCAACACATTCGACATGAGCTTACGTAGATAGAGACTCGTGGAGATGGTTTGCAGCGCTTCCAAGTCGGTCAACTTGATCCACGCGGGACAAAGTACCAGGCGATGACTCCAGCTCCTCAAACATCAGTTTCCCCATTTGGAAATGCAGGAGCCCTCGTGATGGAAGCTTCGTCTTCGGCAGCAACCACTCGACTGCATGCAGCTCTGCTACAAAGAACGGCAAGGCCAGTCGTCGTAAGTCCGAAGACGTCGCTCCACACAGAAAGTTGCCAATTTCGCGAGCCATTGCAGCTACGCGGCCATTCCGTGGGTGTAGCTGGAGCTGCTGCGTCATGATTTTCCACCTTTGTTGATACGCCTCCCACTTGCGCTGCTCCGAATCAACATCGAGCGCTTCAAAGCTCTTCAGCAGCTTCTCATATCGATCAATCTCCTCGCCATCTCGCTCGCAACCGCACAATTTACACACTGCACAGCCAACGGTATAACCCGTGGACTTTTCCACCACGACAACACCTCCACATACCCCGCCTTCCTTGTGGGTGCACACCAAGCCATCCAGATACCAATCATCCTTCACCTTGCCCGCTTCCTCCTTTAATGCTGCTTGACACCGTGCACACTCACAGTCGAAAAAGTACGACTCTTTCAATTCGCTTCGTCTCGCCTGTGTCGATTGTAGCAACTCCACATAGGAGAATGTGATCTCTTGTCCTGCTGCAACATCTTTCACCACATGCACGAGCATCTCTCGTCCCTTGAAACTCACGATACTATTCGGGTCACAGTCATGATTGAACAACGCGCCTTCAGGGAACAGTCCGATGCCTAGTGCCTCATTTGTCACGCCATTTGCTATCGAGAAAGCGTTGCAATTGACGCGTCCAAACAGCTTCAGGATCTCCATCTTCAGATCGATTTCAAGCTCGTCAAAGCTTGGAATCTGCTGCTTCGCAGAAGCTTTGTATCGTGACAAAAGCAACAGCACCAACTGCGTCATATCGTCAAACACTTGACGCTTCTTCTCCGAGTGGTCGTGTAAATGATGGCACAGCGTCAGCACTGCATTCCTCGCTTCTTCAGTAATCTTAGAGCTCCGAAACAGCTTGAAAGCGAGTCGAGTTACCAGCAACAATGTGGGTGAAGCATGGGCAGCTGGAATCGAGCGCCAGGCTTGACATTCCCAACGATGTTGAGGCCAATCAAGCTGTTGACACCGACGAGAGCAATAGCGAGCTATCCGGCAGCCTGTACAACGGGAAAGAGAGACTTGGGACACGAAACATGAGTCACAAGAAGAAGGGGAAGACACGGCACTTGTCGCAAACGTTTGGAGGACACGAGAGCCAGCCGGAAGCGCTTTAGAAGCCACGGCACAGCGACCTTTAAGCGGATCTAGCACCTCGTGGTACAAAGACATGACGAATGAGCAGTCAGTATAGCAGGTAATGAATCACTGACCATTCAATAGAGGGGACGTCACGCTTGCAAAAAGTACGACTTGTTGATGCAGTGGATATGCACTTTCGCTCTACTTAGAGAGACATTGTGTCGTTGGCGCGGATTTTGCTGTGGTGTCCATCGAGTGGAGGTCCTGGGTGTGGAGTGATGATATCACCCACAGACGGATGGCGCTTGGGCTCCAGCAGTCCGTGGTAAAAACTCCCGCGCACAGCCGTGTCAAACTGAAACGAGCTGACCTCGTGGTTGGTCAACACGCGCTTCGTCGGGCCTCGATGCGGATTTTTCTCAAGAAGCTGTAGAAAAGTCACGACGCGATCGATCGTATGCTGCGACGTTGTGGTTCCAGTTGTGAGCTCCACAGGAGATACGAGCACGCACGGGTAGAAAAACCGCATGCCTAGAAACCGCTCCGGATGCTGCAGCTGCACCCTAGATCAACCAAAAGAACATCATTGCATGAAGGTGTGTGTCAGCAATAGTAGAAAGAGTATTTTTACTTGCTCAACGTACTGAATCGAGTCGATCGAGAGGTCGATCGTGCTGGACGCAAAGATCGTTGACGCTGAGCAGTGCTGCTCCAGCGACTTGAACAGCTGCACCTTTGCTTCCAAGTTTTCAGGGATCTGCAGCCACATTATGTGAACATTTAGTGATGAAATAGTTTTAGTATATGATGCTGTCCCGTATAAAATTAAACAGTCATGGGTCCAATAATGCAAAAACGCAAAAAAGTATTTACTTACCGCTTCAATGATGATCGAAGCATCAGCGCACTCGGCTACTGTTGCAACAATTGTGACGCTACTGCACGCTTGTGTCACCATGCTCTTGGTTACGTAACCTAGGTACAGCAGCGGGTGTAACAGATCGTACGCAAACGACGAAAGCTGAAAAATATATCGTAAAAGGGTTATAACACACGATCAAAAAAGTCACTTTTTATATCTTATTCTCATGATTATTTGACGCACCCCATCGCTCGACTGCGACTTCGTATCACACACGAGCACCTGCACGCCGAGGAGTGACAAATCGATGGCGATACACCGACCGAGAAATCCGGCACCCACCACTGCCACTTTGGTGCCGTTTACGTATTGATTGGCACTCGCATTGGAGTACGCAGACGCTGCAGTTTGTTGCTGGCTTGCTGACGGATTCGTACTCGGGTGACCGTGCATGCTATTTTTCTTTTTCTGATTTGAGTCTCTCGCGAGTATTTTGTCGCTTTTATTATTACATACGAAATAATAATTTTTGTTTTCGTAGCTAAACACGGTTCTAAAGGTGCTGTAAACGATATTAAATCTATTTAAACGCGGTAAGAGCTCGCGTATGGTTATTCGGGCATTAAGACTATCTGCTCATTTTGTATTGTAGTCTACATAAAGGTTGTTTTTCAGAAAATAATGTGCACAAAGTTTGGAGGAAGTACTCCCATCAAAAAACAAAATAAAATCCAACAATTGTGCGATAATCGGGATGCGGCACTTGTATATGACGGTCATATCTCATCGGCTCAACTGTTATATAACGGCAATGTTACTCCTCACTGAAGAGGAAGATGTCGTAACTGCTTAAGTCCATGCCCAGCTCAAAATATTGTAGTCCGCCGCCGACGACATTTGGCGAAGTTTCTGATAAACGAATACGTGATTCATAATAGGACGAGCATATGTGGTTCGAGCATTGTGGCGTCGACTACAGAAGCTGTATCTAGAGTAATGCTCGTTTGTGCGGCAGCTGTTCGCGTTAGCCGAATTTCCTATTATCGGATGACCGTGTGCAATATCTGAGTGAACGCCATGCGTTTCACTCACCTCGCGATAGAACGCAGCTCACCTCCAAAACTTGATTCTTTCTTGTACCCAAGGCATCCGTGAGCTCCCAGCGGAATTCTTGCACCATTAGGCAAGACTCAACATCTGTCAGTCCTCATCAACAGTATTTAGCTGAGACCACACACGATGGATGTCAACATTGGGTATCTGGTGTCAGTTCTGTGCTTGAAACACTATACCTTGTTCATCATAGGGGATCGAGAAATATTTTGTTTCGGTGGCAGCACGTTTCTAAAAATCACACGACAAGTTATGCACTGCTATGACCGAAATAACAGGTGCATTTGGACAGTTCAACTTCTTACCTTAGGACGCCAACACCAGAAATCGACTGCTGCTGACTGTTGCGGGCCATTGATTTAACTTTTCGTCTATTTCCATTGCCAGACGAGCTCACGTAAAGTCGACTTGCCGTTCGAGACAGGCTTAATGTAGATAAAGAGAGGAACAACACAGTTGTTGTGCTGTAAAAGATCTACGAGGCAGTACTGGGTCGAAGCCGTTTATAAGATGCGGATCTATCAGTCCAATCGAAGGACTAAACAAGCAGCTCCAACGCACGTCAAGCAGTTTACAAGTCTGCACGTTTTCTCGATAAGGCAATGAGTCGCCCACGTCCGCATCAAGGGTCAGAGACTTCAAAAAAACCACTTAATGGAAAACTTTTCGTTGGACTTGATGTGGTAGCACAAGGCTTACGAATGAGGTGGCAAGTGGTGGCAAGGGTTTGTCGCAAGTGGCATTGTAGATTCACCGCGCTCGACAGTATACGAACCTCGCAAAATGTCAAGCATTGTCGCCTAGAATATGCAAAACAAGTTCAGCAGGACGTTCACAAAATTGATCGACAACACACCGATGCGACCGCCGTCGAATCGTACTTGCCTGAATCAACATGGCTGAGAGAAGGAAACAGCACTGACACCCCTTAGATGCTGCGCTCCGGACACATGAATGGCTACTACAAGAGCTAGCGAGAACAGTTCGGTGAAACTGCGTGGTTCGTGTTTGCCTTTCGACATCGACATTGTGAGGTCTTGCGTTGGCATGCCAATCCCTACCCAAGAATTCGCTTTGTCGTGCGTGCTGGTTGTGTCACTAACGCAGATGATTCTCGTCAATCAAGACGTCACGTCGTCAGTAGAAGCTGCAATACATGCGACCGCCTCGACGGTTTCTTTTCAGGACAAGTCGGGTCAGGCGGGCATCCCGTCAAATCGTCGTATTGGCACGGTAGAAGGCTGCACCGTCTTCGTACTTCAATCGACATTACTCGCCCGAAGTTCTACCCTAATCTGGCTAGAGGGTGGTCAGTATTTGTTGTTTGGTCGTCGACACGAAGTGACGGGTGGGGATGCGTCGTACCGTTCCCCATACGGTTCTCAGGATTTTGTTTGTCATCGAGCTCCTTTACCGACAGTCAGGCATGCCAGATTAGGGTCAAACATCATGCGCATTTAGAAGTTGAGATTTTAGTTACGCTTCGCCAGAGACTTCTGTGATCTGAAAGCCGGGCGGCCTTATAACTGGTAATTCGGTCGAGTTCTGACCAAGCAGGTACAGATCTGTACTACCACGGTCTCTTTCGTGACAACCACGATGACTTGAAGTTTGAGGGGCCGCCATCGACTTGCTGCCATAACGTCTGGAATTAGGTGACTACGATACTCTTGGCTGTACAAAGCTTGCTAACGGTGGGGCATTTTCAGACGTAAGGAAAAATAGACACATTCGTGACGGATGACTAGCCACCTGCGCGATGAGCTTATTTTTGCTTCTCAGGAGCTCAACGAAATCGTTCAGATGTGCCACGTACACCATGCACGAGTCAGCTGACACACTTGTCTCCGAACGCGGCTATCAGAACCAATCTGCTCGATTAACTGAGCAAGTCTGGATCACGGTCTCTAAAAATTGCAAGGTATCGAAACATCACGAGTGGTAAGTGATAGCTCGGTCTTTCAACTGATGCAAAGCAATTGAACAGGTCATACTCACGTGAGCTATTAAAAGACTACGTCTATCCACGATTGGCAAAAGCGAGACTGAGGTACATGGTGCTACTGCTAAAATCGGTCTGTCGATCGGAGTAAGAGGAGAATGGGTCGTACATTTTTCAGGTTCAACTCACACTCAGCGTCGATAAGCCAATCTATAGTCCGGCTGCTGGACTTGTTTCTTTTCTCCAAACTCTCGCTTTCATTGCTACTTTTAAGTGAGAGGATGTTTCCGCTTGTGCACTGTAACTACAAACAAAGCATTTGGGTCGAGGGCTACTCGTTGTAATAGGTATCCTACCCGTCGGAGCCTGTTTAGGGGCAGAAAGTGGGGCAAAGATCGTCGGACTTGTTTGTGATGAATTCGGAGTACTTGAATGCAGGGCAACGAAGCCATGTATCAAATCTAGATAAGCAAATCGACGATTGATGTCATTTTTGAGGACCGTTTCGCACGCTTGCCGCGATCGAAGGGTGCGAGACCTGTACTTGACACAAAGAAGAACGAGTGAGAAAGTGGTACAAATCGTTCGTTGAAGAATGTAAGCTGGCAGCAACGCTTGACTTCCTTGTTTAATGCCAAATTAATAGGAGCCTAGTCGCCAGCTTAGCTGGGTTAACCATCCGTAAATACAACCGGCTTGTCCTGCACGTAATGTACGGTCTACAAGCTCTATTTGCGCCAATTTCCACACGTATGCCCAAGCTTGCTGAGCATTTATCCGTCAATAAAAAGTTCTCTTTTCGATGCGAAGATGGAAGGCTAGCGTTCATCCACCAGCCCTGTAATGAAGCTTGTGCTGCTTATCACGTCATCTTGGACCAAAGAAGGAATCTCATAGCTTTGTTGGGGTATGGATGCATTCGTGCACCTTTATATACATCGCTACTTGCTCAATCATGCTAGTCTCAAACCGAATCAATAATGTTTAGACACTGTCTCGGACGTTGACGGTGCGAATCGATCGGCACCACATGCCCTGAAATAGACCCTACCTAAGTCGCTTACTGCCTGCATAAGAATAAGTCAACCAAGCCACATGAACTATTACTTCTACACTTTTTAAAGGTGCCAAATGATTGAGCATGCTTCGCAAGCAAGTCGAAAGGTCCAGTTTTAGGTATTCAGTTGTTTCTACACGACATGATGTTGGCAGATGGCGTTACATGACAGTGCAGCTGTTTTGAACGTTTTCGTCTGTCGGAGACGAGAGTACGTTCAAAGTCGACTTTATAAATAGGACAGTATCGAGCTCCAGCTTTCTGACCTTTCAAACGACCATTTAACCGAATGGTGCTCTTCAAGCCACCGCTTTACTTGACGCCGTAACGGAGTCATTATTGACGGATCCGCGCGTGACTCCGTATTCACTTGCAAGCTTTGAGTCGGTCTGCGTTTTTCCAAGGAACGCTAGATAGCAATACTCGGCTTGCTCGTTTGTTGTGACGCTACCCAACTTTCAAGAGAGATTGAACTGAAAGGCCACGGGAATTAGTATCAGTGTAAGAGCTACTTGCGTGCGGTTCGGCTGCCTGCTTTTCAGTTCTCACTGTGCAGTTGTTTCAGAAAAATCATAGCACGTGCACACGGATTTACGTTGCGCTGAAACTATTTACCTGAACAACGGTCTACCACCTGGTTCAAGTAATGTAGCTATCGTCTCACCCGCAACCCTGAGGCACGATCTCGCGATCATCGAGTAGCGCAATCGAATCCCACTTTGACAATTGCGTTGATAACGCCACCACTGACATTTTCGTCTCGCAGTGCTCACAGTGAGTGTTCCAGGCTCTTGAACGATCACGTATATACGTACATATAGGCTATTATCGCTCTTTAAAGATGGAATTCACTCCGACAACGAGCACTACTAGTCACATTTGGATCGCCCCGACGCCTGTGGATGTAGAAGCACCGAAACAAAATGGGTTGATGGTCCCACCAAGTCGAAGGCTGTATGCAAATATCCTCGTCGTGGTACTGCAAGCAGTGCAATTCGGCTGGTCTACCTCTCAAATGAACAATTCGATCTTTAACAACGAGGTTGACTGCAATGCGAGACCAGTCGCACCCGGCACTTGCCTCATGTTCCCCGGTCATACGAAGACAGAGTGGACGATTGCAGTCAGTTCCTGGATCGTCGGGGGTATGATTGGCAGTCTCTTGACCGGACGCGTCTCGAATAAGTTTGGACGCAAACCAACTATGATGGCGAACTGCATCTTCATGATAGTGGGTGCAATCGTACAGGCAACCTCCAGTACCATCACAATTTTCACTATTGGACGAGTCTTTGCAGGCATCGCAGCGGGCGGCTCGACCGCTGTAATTCCCGGATTCATTGGCGAAATTTGTCCACCGCATCTCCGGAGCAAGTTGGGTGTGTGTTTCCAGATATCCATCACGCTCGGCCATCTTTTAGTTGCGATCACGTTCTTCTTTGCTAGCACAAGTTCCGGTTGGCGGTACATCGCAGCCTTTCCAATCGTGCTAGCGTTCTTATTCTTGGTGCTGGCACCGTTCGTTCTGGTGGAAAGTCCGGCGTGGTTATTAACGGTCGGACAGCCAGTGCTCGCGGAAATGGAGCTCGCCCGTCTCTATGGTCCGGAAAACGTCTTTTTAACGAAGAAGTGGATGGTGCAGGACGAGGTGGCTCCCCGAGTAGGTATGGGCAGTGAGTATATCATGCCAATGCAAGACCTCGCAATGTCGATGTCAAAAGACGTGCGCAAGCAGCGCAATTTCACTAAACTGTTCTCACCCGCTATTATTCGACAGCTTCTGGTAGCGATTGGCGTGGCCGGAGCGCAGCAGCTTACGGGTGTCAATGCTGTGTTCTTCTATTCATCTGGTATATTCAAGCAAGCAGGACTCGCCGATGGTCGCATCGGTGTGCTGTTGGTCAATTTTGTAAACGTCCTGCCGACCTTGTTCTGTGGCCTGCTATCGGCACGTCTGGGCAACCGCAAACTTATCCTGTTTGGATTCGTGGGAATGTTCTTGAGTGCAGTCGGGATGACAGCTGCTCTAGTTGGTCATGTGCCCACGCTTGCTATCGTGTTTACAGCTCTCTACGTGACTACGTTCGGTTCGAGTCTCGGACCTTTGGCATGGGGAGTAATGGCCGACCTTTTTCCAGACGATGTTCGAGCCATGGGATGCTCGATTTGCGTGGGGTGCAGCTGGTTATGTAGCCTTGCAGTGGGCGTTGGCTATCCGTACATTGCCGCTGCCTTTGGAAACTACAGCTTCGTGCCTTTCTTGTGTACGGTTACAATGGCGTTCCTCTTTGTACACAGCTTTGTTCCGGAGACCTATGGTAAGACCATACAGGAAATTCAGGATGAATTTATAGCGCGCAAGAGCCGCAAATCATGTAGCAGTCAGATAGCTGTGCTTGGATGAATGGCACGTAAATGTAATATATGGATGATAAGTTAACGTTTGCATGTGTCAAAGCTCAACGAGACGATGATCGGCACTTGCTGCAGTACCAATAAATCAGTATTCTAGCGATTGATGCCTGACCTTTACACATTAGTCACCACAACTCGTGTGCAAGGTGCTCCATTGTACAAGCTATATCGGCGTTGACTGGTCTCTCTACAACAAGTGTGCGCTTAGTTTCATGGCATCTTATAAAGGAAAATAGATAAGCAAATTATGGAAAACACTACACGAGACCATAGAGCTATGTCTGACTCGGACAACTATATTGATTTACCTCGGACCCGCAGCTTTTCGTTCATTTTTCGGTGGAACTGTGTCATTTGGACTTAGTTCAGTTTCGTTACAGATCGACTTAGCGGTTGCAGCTAAGCAAGCTTTAACTGTTGTGAAACTAGACGGTGCCAGCATATCGTCGCCGTCTATCGTATGTTTATCATCCATAATGTTGTCGCACGAACAGTTCAAGCATACCAAGTACTTGTACATTGCTATCGCGTTGCATATATAGCACGTAACTTACAAACACATACTCGGCACAGCTGTTCGCCATTTCGATGCCGCTGATAAGTGACAAGTCCTGCACTCAATTTCGACAGCTCGATCTTCTAAAGGTATGTGGTTGACACGGCCACGGCAGAGCGAGGTTAAATTCAACGAACGTCGCATTAGAGGTGGCGTTGCGAACTCGTTAAAGGAGCCAGGACATTATAGTGTAGATAGCAACGAGAGACACTTTCTCATATCGACCCTACTCGCGATATATAAGGTGTGATACGTTGGAACGTCGATTCGACACCTAGCGCGATTGGGCACAGAAGCCGGTAGTAGCTTGTGGGGATGGTTAGAACCATTATTCATCATATAAGCTCTAAAGATATTGCTAGGGCATCATGTGTGAGAAAGGCGAGCAAGCTCTGGAGCTCGCGCTTTGATATTAGCTTAAAAGCTCAGATTTCTGAATCCTATACATTTCGGATAGTTGGGGTTGGCGGCTGGTGATTGCGTTGTCCGATGAGGTAGAGAATCCACAGTGTTGCTGTTATTTTGTATGGTGAAGTAACTCGTTAATGCTGTCGATATGCTAAAGAGAACAATAGGAGAAAAAGAGAGATGACGGCCGATTTACCCGGCAACCCGACTCCCAGAATTGTGACCGATAACATGAAAATAATTGATGTACTGGAGAGATGAAATTAAGGGAGCTCCTTTGCCGTTGAGCGAGTACGGTGACCCTTACTATTTTCATACCTTTTTCTGATTTTATAATTTACTACGGATGAACACCATAACACATTCTACTGTATCTTGAGTCCTTCATTAATGCCAATTTCAACCACAACATGCTTACTTGTCTTGGAAAGTCTTGATTGACTAGAGTTCCTTCTTCCACTGCGCGCCTGCAATATCACGAAGAAAAGTAAAAAACATAAGGAATTAATATATTCACATCCATTTACCTTGAATACACATCCATACTGTAAATTCATCATTGTACCCTAATATCGAATACAGTTTTTATTAGGTGTATATTCAAAGATTTATTACTTACCACCTGAATAATAATCGTTTTAACAATAAGATAGGGGAGCAAGCTCTGGAACTCGCCCTTTGATATAAGTAATTCAGTTCGGAGAACTGAATCAAGTTGCAAAACACTATACAGCAGCGGTCACTGAAGAATGAGTATGGTGCTGTAAATGTCTGTAGTAACCCAGTATAGTATGCTAGGGCGACGCGATCAGCCTTTGCTTATGGGCAGCCAGCATTTCATTATGTGATCATATTCACCTTTAGTCGATTTTAAGCCAATCACTACCTATATACCTATGAGGGGGGACAGGCTAAATCGCACTTGGAACGGGTAAGCTACACCTAACCGCGTTATTTACAGACACACACAGATAAGTACGATTTAAAAGTTCGGCATTCAACCTTGCGCACACTCACTAATAGCTTCACCCTTCGGGCTCGCAACAAGCTGCTGCTTTGTACGACCTGATGAGTTTTTGACAGACCATTCCTAGATTTAAAGATTAGTATTCAACAGATAAGAGACCGACAACATATCATTCACGGGGTTGCAGTTCACAAGCTGCCTGCATTTCTACTTGTGCATGCTTTCGCCCAAAAATAGAATGTGCAACCGTCGGAAATACGCAATGAGCTCGTGTGATTATATACGCACACCTGAAGCTTTCTTACATCGTTTAATATGTAGTCAAATGAGATCTCGATCGTGCGTTGGTTCCGCGGCCCACCGCGAGAGTTGCCCAAGCTGAGCACAATGACGTTCTTTGGCGTAATGAGTGCAGCAATGACTACGTAGCTACTTTGTACATCCTAACCGTGAATTCCGAAAACGTGTTTACACTTTTTTAGTCCAGACTGCCTGTGAGCGGTGCGGAGGAGGACCGGAAGGACGTTGCAGGAGTTTGAGGGGGGGGTATCCATAACAGCTGTGGTTAGGTTATGGGATTATCCTATTGTTATGGGATAAGAGCTTAAAACTGCAGAAGAATTTTACATGGTATGTACTATTAATTAGTAGACTGCATGGCGATGACCTCGATAATGACGTTGTTTTACATACCCATAGCCAACCCTTAGAATGTTACACGAATAGGCAAACATAAAACTCCTGAACATTTCCTTTTATTGTATTATATCTTTAATTACGAGACCCATTTCACATGGCACTCCTGTCAAGCGAAATATATTATCGGAAAGGAAAAGGTTAAACGTACCGGTCGCGAGTAGGTCAATACACCGGCGATTTATTCTTGTCCAATCAAAATATGACTTTACATCTGAATCTGTTTAAATCAATCCTATTCTGATGATACCGTTCTAATTTTGATATATCTATCTTACGTCGAATTTTTCATCATATTTGCTGTAATGGCGATTGCCGGCAGGCTGTGAGCTACTTAGCGAATGTTGAGAGAGCACAGTGTTTTGAACATACGTCGACAAAGCCATAATACAGTGGATAACTATTGACGCAGTAACCCTCTAAAAAGGCAAATTAGACTTGTTTCATGCGTACATATTCATGCAATATACTATCATGTCTCTTTTAGCAATAATGAATACACTAGTGTCACGAGTTCAGCTAAACAAGACAACCAACCCCACATACAATCAGATCTATTTCTTGCGACGCAAGTCATACTCGGCCTGGATCTCCTCTGCTGTCTTGCCCGATGTCTCTGGCACGAGTTTCAGAGCCAGTAAATAGAAGATCAACAAGAGCGCTACGAACGGAACGAATGCGTAGTCTCCTAGTGCATCCGAAATGTACGGGTACGACACACCCACAACGAGGTTGCACAACCAGTTGATACCAATGCAAAGTGATGACGCGCTCGAGCGGATTGAATCCGGGAAAATGGCGGCCGTCATTACCCACACGAGTGGGCCCAGCGTCACACCGAACACGATCACGTACAACGCAGTGAAAACAACCGACAGAGCCGACACATCAACAATGAACGCGATCGTCATACCGACGGACATGACCACCATTCCAGATAGACCCCATAAGATCATAGTACGAGCTCCAAAGCGGTTGGCTAGTACACCAGTAAAGAAGGCGGGCCAGATGTTGATAAAGTCAATAATCAGCGTGCCCACCCGAGAGTCCGAGATACCAGCGTCCGAGAAAATACTACCAGAGTAGTAAAATACAGCGTTGATACCTGATAGTTGAAGTGCACACGACAGCAAAATACCGCCGAGAAGCTGCATACGGTAGCGAGGTGCGAACATCGACTCTTTTTTGGGAGACGCAACGACCAAACCTTCCTCGGCGCTAGCCTTGCTTACCTCCAGCCACGACAATGCCGTCTGCACGTACTCCTCGCCATAAAGTCGAGCAATGACCTGATGTGCCTCTTCCTTGCGTCCTTCTGTCAAAAGCCACGCTGGACTCTCCACGCATAATGAAGGGGCTAGCAGCAAGTAGATGACCGCCAGAACGACGGGGAACGCAGCCAGGTAACGCCAACCAAAGCTCGTGTCAGCAACGAAGAACAAAATGGCTGGGAATAGAATACCGACTGTTATTGAGATCTGCAGACCCACACCCAAAGTATTCCGCATATGCGGAGGTGACATTTCGTTTATGTAGCCGCCGATCGTAGCTGTAGCTGTTCCCGATGCAATACCGGCAAGAAAACGGCCTAGAGCAAAGATCCAGATGTTTGACACGGATGCCATCACGACTCCGCCAGCTATCATAAAGGCACAGTTGCCCATGAGAGCTTTCTTGCGACCGCACTTGTCGCTGAAGTGACCGCAACACAGTGAGCCCACCATGGCACCGAAGATCCACGCATTCACAGCGAAGGTCCACTCCAGCTTTGAGTGACCCGGAAACATGAGGCACGTGTCCTCGGCTACAGGACGGGCATTGCAGTCGTCCGCGTTGTTGTAACGCGATAGGTTCATCTGCGAGGTGGACCAACCGCTCTGGAACGACTGCAGCCACAAAAGTAGTGCACTCGTGTACAGTATAAATCTGGGCTTGATGAGCCGGGCGGAGGCTTTGTTGGTATCGTCAAAGGCTGTTATGGGCTCGGGGGAGGTAGCGTTGGTATATTTTTCGGTCATTCGTGCTTCCTAGGATGCTGCCTCTACTACGTTAACGCTCACTTGATAATTGTTGGAATTAAATATGAAAGGAATGCCGCGTGTGGAGCACTACACGTTCAGAGGAAGCTCAAGAGAGGTATCTGAGCACTATTACCGACTGGACAGCCACAAAACTCACTTCAAGCGACAGTTATCTGAGTCGCACAGTCATAGTTCTCGGAATAAAAAAGGCTGAGCAAAAAAGTATGGATCGACTTTCGAGTAAAGTCTCATGACGTTTTCTGATCGGGCCGTTTGCATGAAGTATCTACAAACGTCGCATAAACGCCTGCAAGCGAATATTTACCATGAATAGTAGAATGGTGACACGAGGCTATCCACTTTCCCAGTGGTATGCGTATGTATCGGTTCTAATGGAGGAACTGTAATTTTAAGCTCCGAATTATAAATGCTTGTCAAGCCTGTATGTTATATAGTTTTGCTAACGTATTGGTTCTCCTCGCACCCACTTTTTGCTATCCCCACCCTCATACCGGTACCCATACTGTTGTAATACGAGGCAGAAGCTTGACTAAAGACTTGTTCACACCATCGAAAAATGGAAGTAAATTCAACCTATCAAACTATGTCAAAATATACACTATACGCGTAACCATAATTCTCTTACTTTTTGTTCAAATCTTCTAGAACCACTTCAAGAATAAGAGGATTGTCTCCAGCAGCATCTTCAATAACAGATGAGCCATAGCAATCGCTCTTACAGCAGATGGTAGTTCACCATTCGTTATATGAACAGCCCTTATCTTCTAAAATAATATATAAAAGTAATAATGTGCTGTAAAACAGAAACCACAATTTTCTATATCAGGGGTCGGCTTTTAGTGCAATCAGAATCAACAAAATTGTTGTGATGGTATTAGAATTCCTCTATATGGAGTGTGATTGGGGTACTATGGTATCGATGGCAAATATGTGTCGTGAGTTATACAATTCACTTTATACAAGCGAAGTATAGTGAAATTTGCTTCGTTATTTTCGACAATAAACCTAACCGTAATAGTGGCCAAGATGAATCAATGTGCGCGCTAAAAGCATCTGACCGGTTGAGCCTGACCCGGGTAAGTGTGTTGCTTTTCCTTCAATTTCTGTCTGACGTATCCCTTAGTGGACTAGAAGCTCATGTAAATCTCTATAGCATTGAGGCCAGAATGAGTTGAGACTCAGTACCATGTAGTTATAACTATGAGACGAATTCGATGACGTCGCTTTGTGAGCACTTGCTAGCGCCCTTACGTCACGGTTAGACGCGTGTGTTGAGCAGTGGAGCGTTCGTACATTAGAAGTACGTGGCGTTTCTAATGTTCTAGTTGCTGATGTATCTATGTATGACGTATTACATATCGCACGAAACTCGCGTGGATTGTAGAAAGTACCCGGCTTCCTGTCGAAGTAGTCAAGCCCCTAAGTCGATCTGATCACCTTTTTGTTGCAGTAGCAGGAGGGCCAGAGTGGCATGGTATGTGCGTAAAAGAGACTGGTGGTTCTGTTCAATGTTTCGTTATATCAAAGTACCTCTCCCAGGTACTTTGACTCGACGATGGTCCAATCAGAGCTTCAAGAACATTTTAAAGGCCCCTTACATAAACAGGCTGTAGGTCATGGCATCGTGTGCACACCGTGTCTCTAAACTTCTATATACAGCCACACACTTTTATAGTCAATGTGACCCTGCGGCGTAAAGATGATCATATTTTGTGCAAAGATGCGTCTAAAACGCTTATTTCAAAAGCAAACCAAAAGGCGACATTGTGTTACGATCACAGTGCCTTTAAGAGCTAATTTGGTTGGAGCGCATCATTATAAATGTTCAAACTCAAAGCAAGAGTTTAGCGCCACGTGAGGACGCGCTCTCACATAACGATCAAATGAGTGCCATAAACACACAGCTGTACCCAGGGAAGGACACACGTGTGATTTGTTGTGCTTGGATCGCCGTAGGAAATATATTGTGGTGTGCTGCATGAAAACAAGGGCTGATGTGTGTTGCGTAAAAAGTCTATTCATGCAGAGCTGGTAAAGCTTATGTGCTAAAAGACTGTTTGAAAGAGCGACCGAGGCTCGCGTTTCTTATATTAATTCCTTATCCTTCGCACGGTCCCCTTCCATACGGCAATACAAATAAGACGTTCGCGCAACCTTAACTGATACAAATCCATTAATTTGCGACGATCGTTTTTGATTTCGTCACAAACCTACGCGCTTAAGTACGTCTTGAGTTTTCGTAGTTGACAAATGCTAAGTCGTGCTATTGCACAGGAAGTAGCAATCAGAACTTAACATGCCTGTATTCTCTACTCTTATAATTATCTTATTCAGTGTCTTGTGTGCAAATGGATCGACTTCCTGCTCACGATAAAGTTTTGTGGTCCTTACCTTGAGCAGGAATCCTTTCGTAGTGGGTCCACATTGAAAGGAGCGGGCCTTTTCTCTACTGCGAGCGATCGGGAAGTAAGCGCAGCTAGTACTCGAAAGTGAAGCAATCTGCACGATCTCTTGGGTATGGTGTGTGCTTAGGAAACTATGATTGACTACTCTACATCATTCACGATCTGTCCTCCAGTCGCCGACCCTACTGCTGAGGACACCGAGTCACACGAAAGTAGCCACTTTAGAACGTGATGACCGTTAACGTGCAGTAGCGGTCGTTGTATTAAGAGCCTGAGCAGGTATATATCGTCCGGTAGTGCACCTGGGCACATCTGGCCGCGACCTGGATATCGACATTAAAAGCACAGCAAGTCGGTCCACGGCAGAGACAATATAATTTGACGCCATTGCACACTCAACTCTCTAAGGATATACCGGACTCCTGGTTCTACGCTCCCTTTTTTCTGAAAAACGTATTGTTTGAAGCATATGGGCAGCCCCGCTATCCGATCGAGCGTGATCACAATATTCACCCTAGGGCGTGGCAAGCGCTCACACCCACGTGTGCATTCGGGAACAATCCCATGACACCCGGCTCACTGTGTTGGCAGAACGAAGATGCGAGAAAGAAAAAGTGGCTACTTTCGTGTGACTCGGTGTCCTCAGCAGTAGGGTCGGCGACTGGAGGACAGATCGTGAATGATGTAGAGTAGTCAATCACTATCTCCTACAAAGCTTCAACAAAAAGAAGCCGAAGTGACAAAGACTGGTCGAAGATACCTACTTACCACTGTTTGTACTTCAACAGGGACTGCTTCATTCGTACAAAGCATGAAAAGTGCGAGGACGTTAAGCCCTCCACTATATATGCCTCGTCTCCAGTATCTGATCTTCAATTGAACCAAGACAGTGGTCCTACTACCCTACCTACCTCGATCCTCGATACAATGAGGGGTACTGGCTATAAGTGGGAAGCAATCTGGTGATCAGAATTCGGCGGGTAGCCAGGTCGTCCTGCGGCAAGCCCTTCTTCAATATTGTTCAGCAGTCGAATTCTCCTGGCAGCAAGTCTTCCTACAAAGTCTTAACTTCTTGATGACACCGCATCGCAAGTCACCCACCACCAAAATTGAGACCTCTCCACGAACTTCATTTCCAGAATTGTATTTTGTGCACCGCCAGAATCAAAGAGTTCGCTTCTCAATCACCCGATCGCCTCACCCACCGTCTTCTCCAATGGCCAAGCGTATCCTTCTACTCGGGCTCGCACTTGTCGTGTCTACTGGCAGTGGTGCTCCTATGGATCACTCATCCACAAGGCCATCCAAGTTATCGATGACGGACCTGGGCAAAGCCGCTCAGTCGGAGACGGACGACAAACGTATGCTACGAGTGGCCATTACTTTTGGTGAAGCCAATCGTGAAGAAAGGGGGAAGCCGGAGGGTTTGGTGCCTTCGTTGGTAGAAAAAGCGGTAGCCGTTGTGAAGCAGGTGATCAGCTCCAAGCCGGTCAAAGACGTCGAGGCAGGAGGAACCGATTCAGTCGCGTCAAAGATTTCGAACTCACTCAATATGAGCCCAAGCAGTCCTGAGAAGTCGCCTACGCACAAGCCTCTCAATTCGAAAGCCGAGTCTGGTTTAACGGGAATATGGGAGGAAAGTTGGTTTTTGAATAAGAATTGATAGAGATGCAGCCAACCACTCGTCGCTGATGTGAAGACGGCATGTATAAAGAGCATCTGGAGAGCGTACATTAGGGCGCCTCGAACTCTACAAGTTTATTGTTCAACGTAACCATTGAATAACATCACCTCTTATGGTACTTTTCTCTATCCGTATTACTTACTTAAAACAAACACAAATATTTCGTTCATATGTCGACAATGCCAAAACGCTGGGCTTCGAACGGAATACGACCAGGACCCGTGAGATGAAAAAGCAAAACTCAACCTACAGTAACAAGCCAGAGTACACTCCGCCGAAGGTCTTATCCGTTGTATCTCGTATTATTTTCTAAAAATATTTAATCAGATTGAATATTTTTCTAATATTATTTAGTGGATGTTGCTCTGAGAGCGTCTCCAGGAGTGACTAAGTATTCCGTAGCTTTTTGTGCACCAATCATAAATCAGTATAATTTTTCCCATACTTGTACGTAGAAAACCTTACAGCAGTTGGTATAACTTTATTGCGAGCCCAAAGGGTGAAGCTGATAGTGACAGTGAGCAAGGTAAATGCCGAACTTGTTGTAACTAATTTTGTCTGTATTTGTAACTAAGTCTAAGCGTAGCTTACACGTCGTACTAAGTCCGATTTAGCATTTCCCCTCCTCATAATTAGATAGGGATTATAGCTGTCACTCTTTCGTTAGGTCGCTAGTTGTAGGGATGTTAGGTAAGAGTCCCTTTGAATAACACTTTACTTTTTACCAGCGTTTAAATTGTTAAAAACAAGGTCTTATTTTAAAACAGACTTTTTATCAATAATTATCTATTATTAGTCAACGTTATACATGGAAGGTTGCGCTGCAACCACCACCCCTGTCAATCGTGGACCGCCATCTACGCAATCAGTCTTAAAGGCCCACTGTTCCCGCGAAAGGCTTTATACATGCCTTCTCTGTAATGCTATAAATTCTTACACATTCTTTGCGACTTGCAAGTTTAAAATTCCCACCATCGGACGTCTTCATCTTCTGGTGTGGCGTTCTTTGAGAAGGCGGACGTGGCTGGGGGAAAGTCAAGGCCAAGTGCAACTACTATTTGCTTGGTTTGCGACCTCTAGAATTTTACATGGAGGTCATCGTTGCACAGGTATTCCGCGTTGTACTGCTAATTATTAGCATTCTCTTTGCTAATAGCTTCACACAGTCGTGCACAGATGCTCCTATTGAGGTGAAGGTTAAGGCTGAGAACCTCGTCAGCAACTGGTCGGACAAAAACGTTTTAGTGCGTACATTGTGTATGCAGATCTCTTTTCTTCTACATTGTGACTAGCGAATCACCCCCAGCACGTTTTTTCCATCGCATTTTGATGTTTTCACCCGGCCGGGTCACTACATAGAGAGAACCTGCTTTGTGGAGCTATAATAATACCTGTAAACCTGTTAAAAGCTGGGTGAGACGATATTACTGGTAAAAACATTAAAAGCTGGTAATAAGTGGTAGTAATTGGTAATAACATTAAAAGCTTGGTCAAAAGTGACAATAACTGTTAGAAGCTACGAACTTTTAACCTGACATCCCTAGCTAATTGCGACCGCTTAGAGGGTGTAAGTTACACACATGCACCAGTGCCCACACATGAATGGCTCAAATGAGAATAACGGCGAGCAGAAGGATGACAAGCAAATCTCGACTCTTTGAGGCAGCGACATATACTTGCACCTCCGGCAAACAGTAAAGCGTGAAGTGGTTCATCCATAGGATAAACTGAAAAGTAAGAATACATGATTGGTTCCCCTCCCACGAAGGCAGAGAAAGCTCTCTTAATATAATTACCTCTACTAATTAAATGTCGTCGGCCGCATTTGTTGTTTACGGTGTTACCTATCATGGTCCTCCCGTCTTTTTTACGAATTTGTCTCTTTAGAAAACCAACAAACATTTATCTGCACTTCTACTGATAAACACGTACATCACAACCCCGATCGCTCGCCACCAATCCCTAATATGGTACGTATGTATATAAAATCCACGATTCAGCCCTATGGACTGAGCAACCTATGGCGAGCCCGAATGGTGAAGCGATTTGTGACTGTGCACAAGGTGAATGCCGAACTTTACAAATTCTGCTTGTTTGTCTGTGTGTCTGTAAAAAAGTGTATGTGTACCTTACACGTCGTACTAAGTGCGATTTAGCATGTCCCTCCCTTTTTAAGTGTCTGTAAAAAACGCAAGATGCAATTTATACGTCATACAAAGTGCAATTTAGCCTGTCCCCTCCACGTAGGAATTCAAGCATAATCAGAATCACTCTTTGGCAAGGTCACTATTATAGCATAAAATCGATCAAAGGTGTACCAAGTATTAACTAAGCTAATGTTAGTCTCTCATGATCAAAGGCTGGTAGCGTTGCCCAAGCGATTGTACTGGGTTAATAAAGACATTAGCAGCATCATACTCATTCACCGCTACTGTATATTATTTTGCACCTTGATTCAGTTCTCCTAACTAAAATGCATATATTAAAGAGCGAGCTCCAGAGCTTGATCCCACCCTATCTTAATATTTCTTTTTTCTATAAGCAAGTGCAGCCGGTGACATGCAACTGAAGTTATCCAAAGACTTTGGTAGATCTAGAACTATTGATTCAATGATTCGTAGTCTTAAAAGCTATATCGAATGTCGCAGCACTACAACATGTAGGCAGGCTAACAAAAGATATATTATCGAGTTATTCTCTGATTTATTTCACTACTGTGGGCACTTTTATATAAAAGAAAAAAAGAACGTATTTTTGATCGCTAAATTTAGGTTATATACCTGCTGCAGGAGATACTCACTAAAGAAATTTGATAACTCGAAGATAAAAAGCGAATATAATAATAGACTGTTAGATCGATCAAAACGGACCATATTAGTAAAAGAAAAGATATACCACAGATTGCAATATAAAAAGGGTATTGTTCAATACACCCCATTTTTTTGGGCATACAACGCAACCACCAAACCCATACCACACTCATTCCACACCACGATACCTTATACGACCAATATTGCACCACCATACCTCGATACGCGCACTAACGTTTACTGTCTTACACCAACTTCATTTTGTTAGCCGAGGAGGGGGTGAAATACAATCACCCCCTCCCCGGCTGACAACTGCTGCAACGGCGTTACACAAACGGTTGTGATAACCAGGTACGCTGGTGTGATATACACATAAAGAGATCAGTGAAACTGATAGGTGTATTATCGTATCACATACGCTAAGCGGTAATACCCTACCTTATCGATTACGGATAGGTGGTAACTATCGTAATAGGGTCTTCAAAGCACGGAATAGTTGTGGTGTGGTAACACCAGAAAAACCTCCATGAGGACTATTCGATTAATTAGCATAGTTTCAAGGTTAAATACGTAAGTGAGGTTTATTATCGCTATAAATCAGTAAATACATTCAGTTCCCCTTTTGATCAGTTTCAACACGTGTCTTTCTAAGACATCTATGGTCGTATGAGTTAAGCGCCTGTATTAGGCTATCACTCTTGGTCATTAGTGCGACGTGATTCCTTGGAGTCGTAGTCCCTTGAACCAGGACTAGAAGCTTAAGAGCTTGTACATACACTTAGAGTTAAGTATCACTAAGTCTGTAAGGACTTAAGATCCTTTCAGTTAATGCCCGTTATGTATAATATACTAAGAGAATCTACGAGTCTAGAAGTCTTCCTCTGACTAAGGAGTTAGAGTAGCTCCGCTACACTTGGTAGCACTTGTAGTCAATCTACACCTGAGTCTGTTAAAGACTGTTCCTCTGTAAGGATGGAAACAAAGATAAACCTCTCCGAGGCCCAAGAATTAGCGCTGGAGAAACTCACAGCGCTAGTCGGGAACGAACGAGTGAATTTAATCCTCGCACAAGGTCCTGACGTAATTCGTGAATGTTTTAAAGCTTTTATGCAGTTTGAGTCCACTTTGATTGGGCAAGTACACGACCATTTGTCATCGGCTATGCCTACTCGGTATGTTCCCGTACCTGATGAGGAGCCAAGGGCTCGCTCCTTGTCTTGACTGCAAAGACATTTAAGGAAAAAGAAGAGGGAATCTCCATCTGGGGTGGAAATGGCCATGAACTCCGCTATGCTCCGGTCGGAGCAACAGAGAGCTGGGATGGCTATCTCAAAACTAGGTGGTCAATCCAGAGAATGGGCTCTCACATGTAGCACGTCGGTAAAACAAAGCTTTCCCTTTCATGGCATTTGGCTAAAAACCAGCAAATTGTTCCGGAGTGGTTGGCTTCCGCCTACTCAGGCATACCGGAGTGAGGTCTCATTTTTCCATCCTTCCCGGTCAGGGAAAGGAAAGAACTATCGGGACTAAGGTACAGGGAACTGAGAACTCTAGTCTCCTGCCATGCAGCTTTGATCCCTTACCAGAAATGATTTTGGTTACCATCCTTCATGAAGAGCCACGTATGGTCGTGGCTTCGAGCGGAAGTATTCTGGGTACACCCCACCTCCTTTGAAGGGGGCTGTAGATATCGCGGTGAACGCTGAGATCAACTTTTAAGCAGCTCGGTTTGGCACCCATGAGTACAACCCAA
>JH598483.1:247628-264354 GCA_000173235.2 Hyaloperonospora arabidopsidis Emoy2 | reverse complement strand
CGGAAGATTTAGTATAAAGGCAAGGCTGTTACTAGCAATGACCGTGAACGGCTCAATGAGCGTGGACGCAATTTTGTCTTGAAGACGGCAGACATTACATTTTAGGTAGGTTTTTAGCATTTAATAAGACTTGGTCTCCAATTTCATAAGAATCAATACATCCTCTGCCTTTAGCATCAGCTTGTTCTTTTTGTTTGTCCTGGCCACCAGCCATTGCATCACGCACGCGTCGTAAGACACTAACGCGTATCGCGAGAAAACCGCTCACTTGTTTCTGCATCGTGGTAGGGATGATTTCAGCAAGCTTGTAAGCAGAATCTCCCCCACCAAGCCCAGAACAACGTAGTAGTAACATAAGCGGAACGCGGGTGTGCGTGAGTCTATTCACATTGAAGGGAGTAAAGCCGGTCGAGGCATGAAAAGCGTTGTTCAACGCAAACTCAATGATAGGGAGCAATGAGCTCCAAGTCTTAGGCGACTCAGCACAAACAATACGAAGAACGTCGCCAATGACGCAATTAATTCAATCAGTCTGAACGTCGGTCTGCGGATGGTCCGCTATAGATATCTCCAATCGCGTGCCAAGAACGTTGAGGATAGAAGTCCAAAACTTTCCAGTGAAGCGAGGGTTGCAATCAGAGATGATTGCCAGCGGCAACCGTGTTGACGAAACACACGATTAACAAGCATCATAGCTGTACATTTACCATCGACGGAATCCAGCACCGCCGCCAAGTGAGCCATCTTGCTAAAGCGGTCGACAAAGACCACAATTCCCGCATTGCCGTCACAGTCCTTAGGAAGACCAAACTCAAAATCCATGCTGGCGGACTCCCAACACCACGTGGGCACAGGTAAACTGGCGAGTGACGCAGCCGAATGAGCTGAGGGTTTGACCCGCTGGCACTTTTCGCACGTACGCACGTATGTTTCCACCCATTTGTAGAGTTTGGGCCACCAGTAGTGCTGACTCACAGAGCCATAAGTCTTTTCCCGGCCCAAATGCCCACTGAGGGCAGTATCATGGTCCCAAAGAGGATTCTATACTTTCAATCCTCATCGTGCGGTACAACAATGCGAGCGATATCCGCTTCGTCTGTGCGATATCACAAGAGGCCATTATCGATGGAATATCGATGCAGGCTGGCGCGCATACGTGCCTTCAAATGACTGCCCGAGTTTTGTACTCCTCACTCCCGAGGGCATAAAACAGTGCCACACATTGAGAATCCCGTGGATATGCCACACGGATTAACGCCTCGATTGGAGACGACAGGCCGTGACATAAGCAAGCTCATAATCGGGACGGTGAGAGAGAGCATCGGTCAACACGTTTGTTTGCCTGTCTTATACTTCACCTCGAAGTTATATTCCGAAAAGAAGGAAAGCCAACGAGCCATTCTATGAGAGAGGTGAGGTGACTGTGTCGCCGTGTGTAATGACACATGATCCATATAGACGAAAACTGGCTTGAAGTCAAGCAGATGACTCTAAATTTGACGAGTAAATACTTCATAGCAAGTAGGTCTTCGTCGTGAACTGGTTAGTTCTTTTCAGAAGCTTTCAGCTGACGAGATTCGAATGTGATAACTCGCCCGCAGCCTGCAGCATCTGTTTGTAACAGGGCGCTGCCTATGGCAAATTAAAATGCATCGCAGACAACACTAAAAAGGTGCTCAGGATTTGGCAACGCCAAAATGGAAGCATGGAGGAGACTATCCTTTATTGCCCGAAATGCGTCAGTATGCGCGTTGGCCCAGCGCCAATCTGTGTCCTTCATAAGAAGATCAATTAATGGCCGAACCATATCAGCGTAATTTCCACTGTATATGTGTAAGTAATTGGCAGGGCCAAGCCGCTTACACAAATGCTTTTGATTCTTAGGAACCGGCCACTCCACTATGGCCTTGACCTTAGCGGGATCCGCTCTAAAGCCGCGCTTACCAATGAAACATCCTAGAAATGGAATCTACTCTGCACCAAAAATGCATTTAGACGCGTTGGCGTACAATTTATTCGTGCGCGTGCACTTGAGCACGGCTCGCAAATGACCGATGTAATTGTCAACATCTGACCGACCTTGTTCGGCATGCTATGGATAAAAATGTTATCAAAGTACGTCTGAGCGTAATCCTTATGTGGGTGGAAAAGTTGCGTCACCAGACGATTAAATGCTGCCGGAGCATTAGACAGCCCCTGGGGCATCACCAGCCATTCCCATAGCATACCACTCGGGGTGCTAACTGCCGTAAGCGGAATATCACTCTCTCGCATGAGTAATTGATATTACCCATCGACTAATTTGACTGAGCTATACATAGTACGACCAAACATGTTGTTTTGAAGAACATCCTCGCGAGGAATGGGTGTCTGTGCTGGAAAGTGGCCTCATTAAGCTTTTTATAAGCATGTGCAATACTCCACTTGTCGTTTGGCGTTTTGACACAAAATGTCGGTGTCGAATGTAGAGATTTACTCTCACGTACCATTCCTGCCTCGTGCATGGCACGGAAGAAGTCATCGATGACATCACATTGCTCCTTATTCCAGGGCCACTGTCGTGTGACACATTATTTAGTCACAGGGACTAAGTCAATTTCATGACGGACATTTCTATCTGGAGATAAAACAGAGTGTGGGTCGTGGCACAGTACATCTTGATATTCCTTGGCTAAAGGATAAAAAGGATCAAGAGGGTTTTATAATATTGATGACCCACTACGCACACTGAGTGCCGCTTTTTTGTTCTCCAGAACGGCTTTATCCAAAATTGAAGAAGAGTTTAACTCTATGATGTCGGTTCGGATGACCATTACCTCTGAAAGGTCTCCACTCTTTAGCGAGTGACTAAACTCATCGACAACTCTTCCAGTTCTAGGAGAGCACCTAACGAGCGTATAGTTTCAAGGCTAGCCGTACCATCACAGACACCAGTCACTCCATTAACTAGTGTATACAGCTGAAAGTCATCATCACTTTGTGACACAGCACACACTATATGATTCGTATCTTTATGATTGAAATCATCGTCAAACTTAAGTTTCTCTAAGCTAGAGCTGATATCACTACCGACATGCAATGACAAGTCATTTAACATGACGTCGTCATCACGTGGATTACGTGCCACTTCACGCACATCCGCTGAGCCGGGCTCAGGATGCCTTGGTATTACACCAACAACGTCAACATTGACATTCAGTGCGTCGCTATCACAGCCAACGTCACACAGTGGGTGCATATGTGCCACTCCACGCTCATCTGATGGGTCCAACCCTCGATGACTGACGCTTGGTTAACAAGGCTTTCAGCATTCAGTACGTTGTTCTCACAACGACTATAACTTAACGGAGTAAGAGTTGTTTCACTGTCACGTAACGAGCTTTGCTCCATACTCATGTCTTTGACATCGTCAGAATCAACTAATTCCGACGTTCCGATATCCAGCACACAGGCATTGTCATCCAGTGGCTCGCACCAATAATGCTTCTGATTCCTAGCAGAGGTGGGTCCACGACTTTCCAAAGATCTGCTATGGGCAGTGCGCGTAGCGCCTAATGTTTTCGACCTCCAGTCGATATATGGCTCATGGCGTTCAAGCCAAGCCATACCAAGAATGAGATCATATATCGAGTCCAAATCAAGGACTAAACAGCTTTCGATACAATTGAAATCGAAAAACTTCACACCCAAGTTCACTGGAACTTTGGGTATAGTGACTAGAGTCCCTTTTGCTAAGCGAACAGTGATCGTATCACCCTTGTGTGCTTATAGAGCCTCAATATAACGTGGATTCCCTTCAAGGAAACAGCGTCTGACACAATGACCGGATGCACCGAAGTCGATAAAAATTGACCAGGGCTTATCAAAGCGCTTAACAGTCACCTTTGAGACCAAAAGCCAGGCTTGTGTTCAAGCCCCGTGTTAGAGTGCACGGATCTCCTTGAAGATAAGTTTTGTTCGCCACTACCTCCTAGAGACTCAACCGAACCTAGTTCTTCCACAGCAGGGCGCCCCAAGCCTACTGGGAGTCTACGATTTCCCGCGCCGTACCGGACTTCTGGTTAGCGACGGGGTTTCGCCTTGGAGTAGCCTGGCGTGCCCGGCGTAAAGAGTAATTAGGTCATAGGTGCTTTGTGATTCCGCACGTGAAACATCGTCGAATGTTACGATGTTGTTCTACTAATCGAAGCTCTGCTTCTTCATCTGTCTCGGCAAGACTGAGGTCCATAGGCTCCGACCTATTGAACGAACTAAATGATTTCTCCAGTTTGGGTTGTATCCATGGTGCCAAAACGGGCTGCCTTAAAGTTAAAATCAATGTTAAACGCGATATCCACAGCCGCCTCAAAGGAGGTGGGGTACACCCTAATTATTTCCGTTCGAGCCACACCCGTACGAAGGCCCTCCGTGAAGATGGTAACCAAAACCATTTCTGGTAAGGGATAAAGCTGCATGGCAGCAGTTAGAGGTCTCAGTTCCTAAACATAGTCCGATAGTTTTTTCTTTCCCTGACGGGAAGATAGAAAATGAGAACTCACTCGGTATGCCTGAGTAGGCGGAGCAAACACTCGGAACATTTGCTGTTTTAGCAAATGCCATGAAGGGAAAGCTTTGTTTACCGACGTGCTACATGTGAGAGCCCATTCTCTGGATTGACCACCTAGTTTTGAGATAGCCATCCCAGCTCTCTGTTGCTCCGACCGGAGCATAGCGGAGTTCATGGCCATTTCCACCCCAGAAGGAGATTCCCTCTTCTTTTCCGGAACAGGTGGTTCCTGACGGGCCTATCTGCGAGCCCTTGCATGAACACAGTAATCAACGTGTGTTCATGTACTGGGTTAGCAACTATACTAGTCGCGAGGATTCGTATGCGTTGAGCATAAGTGTGCACATCACACTTACCCTGCTTGAGTTTCAGAAGCTCTGACCGAGCCCTGAACTCGGCTCGTGGCGGCTCAAACGTCTGTTTGAGCCGAGTTTTAAAGGCTTCCAGCGACTCAAAAGCATATTGGTCGCTCATCTCCAGCCCTAATGCCCAAGTCTTAGCACGTCCCGCCAAGTGGGCTTGAGCAAATGTGAGTTCCATTTGCTCATCGTCAATACGTCGTGCCTTTATGGCTCTGTCTAGTTCGACGAACCATAACAACAGGGAGTCTTCCTCGACTCCTCTGTACTTGGAGATATCAACCTTCAAGATTTCGGGACGACGCGTGTGTGTCGTCCCGCCCACAGCAGCATTGAATTGCTGCTGTCTCAAAAGCTCTGTCTGTTGATCACCGAGTTCTCTCAACTGCTCGGACTGTTGAGAGCCTTGCTGGCGAAGCAAGGCTACTTTCTCTCTTTCAGCGACAAGTTCATTTTGAATGAACCGGGATATAGCGACATGTTGTTGGTCTCTGTCAAGAGACTCCAATATGGCGCTAATGGCGGCTTCGCCTACGGTAGAACTCATACGTTCTACCGCACTCCATTCGATTTCACTCAAATGAGAAAAGCATTCAAGCGTGGCGTGAAAAATATCCTCCTCATCCAACATGTTCATGTCAGATGAGGTGGTTGTGGTCGCTGGTAGGACTACAAAGTGCTACCAGTTGTAACGGGGCACGCCCTTACCAGATGACTAGTACGACCTTGTGTTGACTGAACACAAGGTTGTGTGCTCCCGACGTCACATACACGTGGCGTGAGGAAGCGCAGCAAATTAAACTAGAAAGCTCTGTCTAGGGGAAAAAGTAGAACAGTATTTAATATAGTTACGTTTCTTTGTAAATCGTCTTTGTCTTGATCTAACTATATTAAACTACAATCTCCTATGTGGGTTTCTTGCTCGCCACCCATTGCGCGCGTCCAGCAGCGATTGGTGTTAATTAGGTTGATGTAGTGTCTACATAAACCAAAAGCGGAGCACCCCAGAATATTACCCCCGGAGGTAATATTCTGCCAACATCACCTCTTCGCGAGTGATGTTGATTGAATATCATAGAAATAGATAATAATCAAAATTGATACATTCGTACTAATGTTATGTAACGGGCTCACCCCGTTACATTGTCAGTCTAATTATGCGCCACAATGTAAACACCAGTGCCATTACATTCCAGCATCCACGTTACTGAATTATGTCGATCCAGAGCGGAGGTATAGCAGTCGTCAATGTCCCCAAATTTGGCATATTTAAGCTGCTTTTTGGCAGCATCCCATATCCATGAGTTGTTGCTCCATTTGAGAGCTGAAAGTCGGTACCTTTTTTAACATTTAATTATACTTTCAGAATATTCATATTGACAAGAATTGCACATCAACGGGCTAGGGATGTTTTCGAAAGCAGCCAGACAACCCGACCAATAGTAAATTTAAGTAATGTCAGCGCACTAAACTGGTCGGTGGTCATTTTTATTGAATCGAAGCTGGGTTTAGAAATAGGGCCCCACCCCGCGCGAGATGGGATGCAGGATCCCGCGGGATGGGACGTTGCGGGACGGAGCCCTGTTTAGAAACGAACAATCACAGACAAAATTATTAAAAATGCGCAAAAGTGGCTGTTCGGAGATGTGCCCAAACTTACGCCTGCTTTGGTGAATCAACTTTTCGGTCATTTTGCTTAACAATTCGTTTTAGCGCACTAAATCGAAAGTTTAAACTACCCGATTTTTTTGTGTAATTTAATTTGGGAGCCGCTAATAAGCCTTCAGTTTTCGTTAATGAGCCTTCACCCGATACATAAATCAGGTAATTAAATTTGAAACCCCCTAAATTGTCAAACTGTTTTGATTTATTTTATACTTTTAATTTCTAAATTTTCACAGTTGAGACTGAGCCAATCATGTCCGCAATCTCCACATAGAGCAGCCCCTCCGACGGGTGAGAGCACATATAATATAGGCTCACACCGGCTTGGTTAAGGTTAATATCATTCCGCCCTACACCATGTCTCTCTCACTCTCAAAAGGACCACCCCGAAAAGCTCCGACGACGGTACGTCGTTTATGGTACAGACGTATTCAGACCATCTACCATATTAACGTGTAAATAGACGTTCGTTAAACACAATACAGATGTTGTATGCTGCTCACCCTCTAGTTGTGCTTGAGTGCTATAACATTGTGGACAGCGTTGCATGAGCATTGCAGATTCACTGCTTTAACTCACTTTCCTTGCTGTTTTCCACCCTTTGTTGCCGTTTAATTGTTGAAACATAGACTTCCGGCGGTGTCAGCTCGTCAAACACGTGACAGGATTTTTCAAAAGAAACAAACAGCTCTCCTGTGACCTGGTTAAGGCCTTCCATGTTGCTTTTAAGAAGGGAGGTCAGAGGTACGATATAGTAGGTTATATGAAATCAATAGGCGTTATTTCTAAAGCGTCCAACAAAACAATTTGACCATTTAAAAGATTTAAAATCCAATTACTTATTTAATGTATGGGACGGAGGCTCATTAGAGAAAACTGAAGGCTCATTAGCGGTTCCCTTTAATTTTTGATACCATACCCTACTAAACGATACGTTTATCTGAACATCGAGCTGAAAGTATATTGCAACTCTGGTGGACCATTGCAGCAAAGAAGGAGAGAGCACTAATAGGTACGAAAGACTAGTGAAGTAGAAGATAAAGTACAGAGTAACCCAAATGCGGTTAAGCCTTACCATCAAACAAACTGCTTCCTTTCTTCTACCCTGCTGGAGTTCTTTTCCATATACCCACCATGAACACAGTGCACAATGATGGCCCCTTGCTGCTGCCCATCGTGTTGTCGAGAACCTGACCCATCCATTAACACCGAGAGTGAGCCTGATGATCAATCTACATGGTACGCATTAGTCAAGTATTTTTGTCGACAGTGCGCACATTAGTTAGTGCCGCTGTAGTCGGCTCCGTTCGTTGCTCGTTCGAGAGTGTCCAACATGATTATCCCCTTGCGCACCTTATGCATTTCAGTGATAGGCTATGTAAAGATGTTAGCTCGGGTACTTGGTCGCTATTCTCATATGCACTCAGTTTAATGCTCGGATTTAAGAATATCATCGCTTTCGAAACGCCGCACAATCGACAAAAGACGTTTCGGTGAGGATAACATTAGTAGTACGCTTACGTTCTTTTCTTTCAAATACTGGTGACACTTAAATGTGGCCGGACAGGAGATTATAATCGCACGAGGTAATTAATCGAACTCATTTCAAATGGTACAGAAGCCCAAGACATGGCAATATACAGGAGCTGTGCGAAAATGAGATTGAGCTAAATCGAGGCAAAAGTCCGCACTGAAGTAGCTCACATTTATCGATAGGTATGTAGAAAGTACAGTTCAGCACACGTCGCGGATCTATACGAGCTGACCAACTCATGTGCAAGGGAACCATGCGATGTGGATAAACATGAAGACCACGAGCTTGGAACAAAATCGTTTACGGCATCACGCATTCGTTCTAAGTACCGTGTCCCCAACTTTTGGCGACACGAGAGCTTCTGACTTCGTCACTTCATCGAGAACAACTCGCGGAAACCGACCTTCTGATCCTCTGACAGCGACTCCGGGAACTCCACGTGAAATTTGATGTGCAGCTGGCCCTTTTCAGAAGGACGGTGCTGCTTTGGCATACCCTCACCTTTCAGCACCATCACGAATCGAGGCGGCGTGATGTTATCGCGCACGACTTCCACTCGTCGCCCATCTAAGTGCGTCGTTGTTTTACGAAAGCCCACAAGTGCTTCACGTAGTGAAATGTGCATGTCCATCCACAAATCGTCGCCCTCACGCGTGAGAATCGGGTGTGGCACAGTCAGCACCTGCAGACGCACATGGCCTGCGGGTTGCCCTGGAATTTCGTCTGCGTAATGCTCCAGCTCGATCTCAAAACTGTCCGGAGTGCCCTTGTCCAGCTCGACATCAAAGTTAAGATCGGCCATCTCCACTTTGCGACCGCCACACACTGGGCACGAGCTCGTATAGATCTTGCCCTTCCCGTGACACTTTTCACACGTAGTTTGGAACTGCTGGATGAAGCCCATGCCAACCCGTCGCGTCGTCGTCTTGACGCCTTGACCCCGACACTCCGAGCAAACATGAATATCCTCTTCGCGAGCCGCTCCTTTGCCATGACAATGGTGACAAATTGTCTAAGAAAAAACAGCCTTTCATAATTAATACAAACAAGTGATAACAACCCACTGGAAGTCGCACCACAGTATCTCCATGTGTGTGTATTGCCTACCTCACGACGAATAGAAAACTGCAGACTCTTGCCCTTGTACAGATCAGCGAGCGACACCCGCAGCGGCATCACAACGTCAGGACCTCGTGATGGCTCTTGCTCTCGGCGTTGGCGACCGCCACCGAAAAACTGCGAGAAAACGTCGAACGGGTCATTGCCGCCATCGTTGCCAGCATGACTCAGTCCGTCTTCACCGTAGCGGTCATACTTGGCCTTCTTCTCTTCGTCCGACAGGACATCATAGGCTATATCAAATATGAGAAGCCACACAAGTATAACAAATATCGTCATCACTCTGTCTGGATAGATATAAATTCTAACAATCTACAACAACGATATTGCATCATCATCCCGTACCACTTGCAACTTCCGTAAACTTTTTCGCTGCATTTTCGTCGCCAGGGTTTTTGTCTGGATGGTGCTGTTATAACACGTAACAAGTGTAAGAGACGGGATTATAAAAATAAAGAAGCTACTCATCGCATATCCAGGTCATGAGCAGGTCTCACTTTCAGCGACAGTTTCCGGAACGCGCGCTTAATTTCAATCGACGTGGCATCACGGGAGACGCCCAAGATTTCGTAGTAGTCTTTGCCAGCTATTGCCAGTACCGTAAAACACGCCAGCACGAGCAGGAGCAGCATTGGACGGAGGCCACGCGTCATAGCGATATGAAGTGGAGCAGGTGGCGATATGACGATACAAACTTCGAGTCGAACGTGATGCCGAGCGACGATTGGTGGAAAGGTGGTCTGTGTACGGTACCAATAATGGTAAAGCTGACGTGGTGTACACCAAATGATAGGAAAGTAATTTATGCGTGTCCGCGGGTGTACGTAATGTTTGCGTTGTTGCAAACAACGCGAGGTTTTTCGTCTGCATAAAATATTGTCTTAGACCAAAAACGCTGCTCCTTCTGCTTGGCATAATAAGTGATTATTCGCTTAAAGGTTCACTCGCGTTTAGAAGAACGCTTGTTTAAGGCGACAAGATGCAGTCATTTTGAAGGATCGAGCGCTAGCAAGTGACACATCGTTGGCATGTCTCGATACCAATTCATGGTACATCAGGCATACATCATGGTTGAGCCTCATCAGCAAATACGTCATGTAAGATGTGGTCCATCCAGCGTGAGGCTTCTGGAGGGGAAAATGCTGCAAGCACACGGCTGAAGTGAGCACAAAACTTGCTACCTCGCCAACAAGATGAGTCTTCCCATACTGCGATCTTCGTTACGGCATCTGGGCTAAACAGAGACGTTTGACGGAAATGTCTCAGTTTGACCCGGACGCCGACAATTTTCTATCACTATTGCAAGGTTGCTAGGATACACATTATGATAATAGCACAAAGCGATGAGACTCGCCTTTGTCGGTAACAGCATGCGGCCTCCAATTATCGTCATGTTTATTGCGCATCTTTTATATTTTCGATCGTGGCATGGACGGCGAATACGAAGACGATAAATGCAGAGACGATTTACCTATTCCAACATTTTTGTCGGCCACAATCGATACGCACTTCGTTTCGACACAGCCTTCTTGCAAACAATCATCTGAGAAGTATTAAGAAATGCAATAACGTGGAGACGTCATTTCCACATTTATAAATGGCCCCTGAGAACACGAAGTGACACGATCGTCTTCTACAACCAGCAGCGTTGTCAGTGTATAAGTGTGGACACTGGTATCGGTGGAGAGGAATAGAGGAAGTGGTGTGTTGTAATGATTACCAGGCTTTTGTGTGTTCGTTTGTTTCTTAAATCACGATAGTCACGAAAGCAGCTATGTTCCTACGATATTCAGGTCAAAACAGGTTTTCTATCAGTTTAAAGGTATGCGGCGAGATAGAAGTTTAAGAAGCGGGTAGGCCATAAAACTAGAGAACAAAAACAGTTCCATGTGCCTGCTGGTAGGCAGCAGCATCAGCAGCAAGAGGCTGGAACCAAATCAGCACTATGACCGAGATTTATTGGGAATAGGAGCTACCAAAACAATAAAACAAAGGACGTCGCGCCAAGTTGCATTCTGTAGTCTAGCAGCCACATCATTTGACTCCTTTGACATGGTGTTTACCGGTAAGAGATCTGGTAGCCGAAAGTGTGCCGTCGAGCTTGTCGCTATAATCGAATGCATGTGTAGCTGACATGGCAATTCCTACAAAGCTGCAGATATCGCTGAAGGAAGCGCACTGGCCGCAGCGGAGCAGCTCGATAATGGTATCCATAGCGAGTTTACAGTGGCCCTTGAGACGCTGCACGAAGTATGACTTACGAATATGATGATTGGACTACTAATCAGCTGAAGAAGTCGTCAGGATGTAGAACTGTGTTCGCGTTTGCGTGATCCATTCATCTTGCTGCGAGTCCATTTATGCAGAGGATGTGGCTGGAATCAACTTGGTGTAAATGCAGCGACTTCGTACAGGACCTTGTTGTTTACTCTTTGCACCCAATAGTGGAGGTTATCTGAAGCGTACCGGTAAGCAAACCAACAAGGCGATCGGTTTGAAGAAGCAAAGCCAAAGTGTTGGGCAACTGTCATAATGTGACCACGGCGTCCAAAGGTCTTGCACATGCAAGATATCGTAACACAAGCCTTGTCAACAATCATCTAGGTCTTTGAATGTCTGCCTTGCGATAGCGGAGCACGCAAACGCACATGAAGTCTACGCATGGGTCCTACCAGAACGGCCACAAGCAGTACGACTGACGTACTACGAGCACAACACGGTGGACGATTAGTGACCATCAGACTCATCGTCACGATTCCATGACGTTCAACGTTGCGTCTACTCCTGACACAAAACACCAAAGTCAACGAGGACATGCTACAAGCTCGCTGTCAGGTGGCACGTGATCTTAGCGAAATATTTAACCGATCGGCGGCAAGCTGTAAACGGCATATCTAAAATCTGTTGGCAGGCATGTTTCTGGGAGGATGCTGGCGGCCACAGACGGACTGCGAATCGATTTCGACAAGTCCAGTAACACACGATCAAATCACAAGCTACTCACTGTACATGCTATCTTCCTTCGCTCGGATGGATACACACATCGGCATGCAGTTGTTACTACGCAGTCAAGTTGGCACGACACCAAAATACCGAAGGAGCGTAGTGTGCTAATTAATTTAAAATTCCAGGCATGTGTAAGTAAGTCACACTTCAATGCCGCTTTTACGTTTCCAGGAGCAAAGAATGCGAGGAGCGTAACCTATACGAACTCGCACGGTTCGCCACGGACCGAGTCTGGCATTTTCGTGGACTGCAGGGGCAAATGAGATCGTCGATGACGCGCAGTGCATCACTCTCCAAACAAGTGAGAGGCATGGGTTTCTGAGCAGCTATCGAGGAGAGAAAAGTCATGCAATATGGACACTGCGTCATGAGACAGAGTTTGGCCGCTGCAACCGTATCTGATATTAGATGCTCCCTGGGTCGCAGAGCCATCAGAGGCAAGAGATGGCTGAAAGCGAATCTCCTTAAGCAGTTTCACAACTAGTAATTAGCCATGCGAAGCCAACATGAAGCCAGTTGCGTGGACAGCATATTAAGGCAGGCACTATTGCATTAGCCATGCCGCGCAAGTAAATCCTGACCTGAAAAGGTGTTTCATCCGCGCAAGATTTCTAAAAGAGCCAGTGATGTAGAACGATGCGAAGCTGGGGCAAACGGGTGAAACCCAAGAGCTGTCGAGTAGTCACTGCATGACAATGACAATTAAGACAAATACTAAACCACATTGCCAACTTCTTGCCTGCGTAACTCCGACATCTGCAAGTCGATGACGCACGCCACGCTACTTGAAAACTGCCGATGACAAGTACCACGGGCATCTTGATATAACGGTGGCTGTAGGGCATATCGAGAATCTTGTTGACGATACGAATCGAAGCTGTGCTAAAATAAGTTCGTGTGCAAGCTCTCAATAAAATAGATAGGTATAGTCGGCATACGTCCTGCGTTACTACCATGATACATTTTGCCAGACGAGGAACAAGCAGGAAAGTCGTTACCGAACTCATAGCTACAGTCAAGCCTTCCACGAGCACGGGGTAGGGGAGCTCTAAAACGAATTAAAAATCGCTCCTTGAAAAGGCGCGAGCACGAATATCACATATTTTTTTGGCTCCTTTCGCTTAAATACGAGGGCTGCGAGCATTTTTTTTTGCTTGCTCCTTCCCCGCAGTCCCATCGAAAGAAACTGCTCGTTCTGAGCGTATCTTATTGGTTCATAATAAATATCCTCTTTGATAATCCCAATGCCAAAATTGCGATATATCTCATAAGCAATTTTATCCCAGCTAAAGAATTCGAGACGCCTTGCTGTCGCCCGATGAAGGTGTCTTGCACAGGAAATCGTGATTACACTCGAATCCTCCATTTATTTGTTTTGGTATGAGTGGATGAGCATTCCTGGTCTAGGTGCATCTACTCGAGCATGCCTTCGCCTTGAACATTCGACAAGTTGTTGCATAATTCCTCGCGATATTTTGTGCTCCTCGTCAACTTTGGTCATTACCTTCTCAATGTTTTCATTGTTTCTTCATCGTGAGCAGAATTTGCCAACCTGCACTTTCTTGTATTTCGCTTTTCTTCTTGCCAAAGTCTGGGTGATGCGGTCGCTCACGAAATGTTCATTTTGCACGTCTCGCTCGTCTTGTCCCTATTTGCTGAAATTATACGTGTAGATGAGCCTATTTCACCCTTAGCGCCTACCGGAGCTTCTCTACAATGAAACTTTGTTGATGTGTGAGGTTCGCCGTGCTGGTTTTCGTTAGCACCTACCTGAGCTTCTCTACAATAACGCGTTGTTGATGTGTGAGGTTCATCTCGCTGTTTTCCATTAGACCCTAACAGCCATTAGCGCTGCATTAGGGCATTCCTTTGTCGTTACTATTGTTTCTATATTGCTGAGCGATCAGTACCAAGAGTCTGGGTTTGGGAAGTAGATGCTGAGCGAGGCTGGCGAGTTGACTTCCGACGCTGGGAGCTCTTTCACCGATAGAATGCGGTTGGTCGTGGTAATCGGCTATTGCAATGTCGATGTCTTCCACACATTTAATGATGCTGCTGCTTCTGGAGCGGCAAGTTGTGCCCGGGCAAGAACCATCGTGTATTAAATTCAAAGCGAACTCTTCGATACACAGCTTTTTGTATGTTTTCATGTTTGACTGAGCTTTGCAGATATTTAGATGAGTGGAGCGAAACAAATGTCTAATCACAGGAAAATATATTATATACCAATCAGATCTGCGGAGAACGAGTAAGAGCGTAGCGAGTTCTCGTTCTCCCCTGCAAAAACCGATAAGAGTAGGGATATATGCTCCCACTTTGCTCGTGGGGGGCTTGGCTACAGTGACGTCTGATGAGTACCACAAATGATTTGGCTTGATCGAAAAAAGTAGCAGCTGCCTTGTCGACCAGGAGATCCTGGCCTACGCAACAAACCTGGGAGGGTCGCTCCGACTCGAGCGATCGAACAAGGTGCTATAGCGCCATGAACTTCCACGCCAGGTTATTATACTTTGAGTACTCGCTAGGTACTTTTTTGAATCTGGATTGGCATCTGCGGTGGAAATGGCGATATCGCTACAGAATCTAACAGCGATGTTAAAAGTATTTTGCGATGACTCACTCTGGATTGACGACATCGAGCAGCACGATCCAGCGCCTTTCCGCCAGCAGCTGCGACTGATTTGCAGCAAAAATCATCCAAGCGCGTCTAGTTGGACAAAGGCGTTTCCGTCAAACGGGAGGGAGGCAGACGTGTCTATCGTATCTTTCATGATAGCCGGATGCCTGGAAGCCTAATTAGCAACGCCTGTTTCTTTAGCGAGTCCGACTGTTACGCAAAAGCACTACTTTGCTTAAGCAAACTAGTACATCTTGTGTGACCCGCTGTTGATCCGCTCTGCTACAGCTTGAAGTTGGTTGTTTTCCAGCATTTTTTGGACGCTGTCTTGGACGAGGACGTTGACAAGAAAGAAAGTCGCTTCAGTTTGTTGTCCCCACAAGTTAGAGATGTAACACAGTTCACTTTAAACCGCAGAAGCTTCGATACGTTTGCCCATTCTTTCACCTCGTCAGGATGGTCTTGAAGTCGACGTTTCTTGACTACCTTGCTGGTCCCAGTGGCTACTTGCGTGCACAATGTACGAGGTAGCAATGGTTGCATCCTACTCCCAGCGTTGCCCCGTCCAGTGCTGTATGAGCTACTACAAGCAGGCTTACGCGCGCGGGCATGTTCTAAAGCAAGATCCATTGCCTCTTTCACACTACGACAGCACTGTGGATGTCGACAACTAGTGACACTTGTAACAAGGAAACGGGTTGCCGCACGGCCACACCTAGTCCTCTGTTAGCCTGTTGTTGCCATTACAGTGCAAGTCGTTGAAGCAGATGCTTTCTGTAAAACTAACGGCTCCACGATCTCTAGTCATTCAAGTGTTGTTGTGCTGGGACCCGGGAAGGGCGGGGTTGTAGTCGTAATACTGGTCGGAACAGGAGACATTTGGCCCCGTATAAAGGGGTCCGGTACAATTCCGTTCCGGATACATCTCAGTGAACTAGACAGCGACGACCGCTTTGCCCTGCGGTCGGCCAATACTACCATCCTGCTCCAGCTTAACGATTCGTACAGCCCAAGACGACACAAAACGTTTACGTGTAGTAACGACCTAGAATAGCAAATTACGCCTTCTCTCATTTAGAGGTCTCCCTTACATTAAACATTTCGTAAAAGCTAGGAGCTCCCGGTCTGATTGCTTTCACGATCCGTCGAACACTGTCCAGCTTTTACGGCGCCAAGAGAGCGTACGAGTCCGCCCAGCTCTTGCCCATCTTAAAAGAAGTGGACAAAGCGACTTAGGTAGTCGTCGAGTAGACACCACAGGCTGCACAATGTTCAGTCAAACTTCCGTTTCAACACAAGTCATCCGTTCGAGTCGGTTTGAAATAATACAACAACGCAGTGACAGAAAAGGAGTTGACCAAGGATACAGCCTGGACAGCTAAAGTGATTGGGAACCGGAGTTAAGGCAGAGAGGTGCGCATATGCGTGGCTAAGAATGCTTTGTAAAGGCTTTGCGAAGGCGTCGATAAATTGAACGAGTTTATGCAAGATCGAGACGACCTGGTCTCGTGTTCTTGCCTTCGTTCGCACGTAAAGCTGACCCTGGTGATGGCGTGCATGATTATTCCATTCAGCTTGCTGCGACCGTAGAATAGCAACATCATTTGTGTCTGAAGCCGGATGTATTCAGAGAACGGTGCTCCCCTTCCCCATCAGCGACTCAGAATCTCATTAGATTCTCTTGCATTGGCTACCAATAGCACCACAATGGCTTAGCTGTCCGTGAATCTCTTTTTGGAGCGCACCATTTCTCAAATACCTCGGCGCAGTTTCTTGTCCCGTGATTCCGTTTTTTGTCTCTGATATCTAAACAGTTCTTTTTATATTTCGAACTGCACTCTTAGTACAATCGCAGCTGACGTGAAGACTCCCTACCAGCC